>JBCEWC010007894.1:0-20752 GCA_038996855.1 Solanum aculeatissimum | reverse complement strand
TATATATATACTTTTTGGTACTTGATTATGGATTTTGAAAGTAGTACAGGCTTTTAAAATTCCTCCCTCTGATCCATTTTAGTTGAATTTGTGAGGTAATGCACACATATTAAGAAAAACATTTAAAGACAAACTTTACACAGTACTTTTCACTATTGTCCTTTGTAAAATAATAAATATGTAGTGTAATTATTTTCTAGAAAATATAAAAGTTCAATAAATGAAAGGACAAATATGAAAAAAAATTCAAACATTCACCTTCAACTTTGGACAATTTAAATATTTTGACCATTGAAAAAAATTCAAAAATTTAATTAATTTGGGACGGAGGAAATATGTAATTTTTCCACCTTTTATTGTTTGTAGACCTTTCTTGGATGTTTCTTTCAATAATAATGACATTAGATGTTCAACAAAGATAATTGGCCACAGTATTCTAAAATTATTTTATGTTACACATTTGTTTTTTAATTGTTTGAATATAAATGATACTTTTTATATTAAAGATAATTATTTTGTATTTTACACATCATTTAATTATAATGTGCATAAAATATTTTAAATCAGAAATTTTAAATATCTATTTTGTTTTTATTATTAAATTCTTTGTTCAATCAAATACTATTTATATAAATTATAACGAAAAGAATATCTTATTTAAAACAAATAAAATAACTCTATGCTATTTACTTACACAATAAATAAATAAAACAGACAAATAAAGGTGAAAAGATCTAGAAAGGAATAAACTTTATTCTTTTCATTGTACTAAATTATTTAAATATGTTGCTTCCAAGAAAATACATGTACAAAAATAGGTAAATTTAAATTTATCCGTTTAATTGTTTATATCAAATTAATAAATGTATAATCAGGGGCGGAATCATTATTTATTTAGGGTCTTTATATACATGATTAAGATTATTTATTATGCATATATAGCAAATATCAAACCTCTTTTGACTAGTTTGTGTGTTTGTTTTTTTCAAATTTTGAACCTCCTTAATTGAAATCATCGCCACGCCACTGTGTATAGCATGTGTTTTGACCGACGAACTTGTCATCACGCAACTCAATCCTTCTCGACACACTCTTTTCAGTTGTTGACTGTGCAAAACAACCTATTTCCCTTTACGACAGCTCAATGACTTTAAACACGTTACACATAACTATATATCATGTAATTATACTTAATTAATGTGTATGTTTACTTTATTATCATTTCGATGCGAATAAATATTTACCAAAAAAATATTTATTTTTTTCTTCTTTTTTTTTTATATTAAAATTATTATTATATATGAATTTTGGATGATGATATTATAGGGTGAAGATGTTGAATGGGTTACAATAAACCTAAGGAATGCAAATCCCACAAATGATGATTGGATTGGAGTTTTTTCTCCTGCAAAATTCAAGTAAATCCCTTTAAAAATTCTTTCTATTATTATTATTATTATTATAAAAAAGAAATCACAAGTGTTTTTTTTTCAGTATAAAAATGTCAAAGTGGTATGTACTTTATAATTAAAAAATGTGAAAAATATTCATGTATCTTGTATGGGTAGATACTTTCATTACTAAAGAAATATTATTATTTCGTTAAAAAAAATTTACTCAAAAATATTCAGTTACTGTTTTAGATATTTTGATGAATTGACGAAAAAAGAAAAAATAATAATGTTTTTACATAAAAAAAGTTTAAGAAGTTTTTTATTATTTTATTGAGAAACTATTTTTTTATTAAATATTTTTTTTATTGAGCAGATACTTTCATTACTAAAGATTATTATTATTTTAAATTTTTTTACTGAAAAATGTTTAGTTACTATTTTAGTAGATATTTTGATGAATTGATAAGAAAAAAAAATAGTATTTTCACACAAATTTATTTTTTAAGAAATTCTTTATTATTTTATTGAGAATCTGTTTTTATTATGCATTTTTTTAGTAAACTGATTCGGTAGAAAGTTTGTGAAAAAATCATCTTCAATAATACAAATTTCTCACTAATTCATCGTAGAAAAAAGCGTTCATTTTTAGCATAATTTTTTATTATTAATCAAAACTCTTTAATTTAAATATTACTTTAAGATAAAATCGCTTTTATCAAAAAACGATCAAATCTCATTTCCAACATGAAACTATTGAACACAAATTCAAGTTTAGTCAAACTTCATTATCGTTATGAAATATCGAATAAGAAAAAAAAACACTTAGAATGGTGACTTGTATAGCATTAATTTTAGAATTTTTAAAGACACCATAATTTGATTTTCTTAGCCTCTACATGCCTAGGCTATACCTACCAAATATTTTTAAATATAATTTTTTTTTTAAAAGATAGAAAAAGTTAGGCCACCCTATATATAATTGATGACTTTTGACGAATTTAAAATTATTAATATTATTATTATGTTGATTGATAATAATTTTTGTAATTAAGATTTGAATAGATATTTTACATAAATAATTGTCTGGCCAACTAGACCTCCACAATAATTTAGATGATAATATTTTTTCTTTTAAAAAAATATAAAAATCTGTGGATTAAGAAAAGAAATATATTATTATATAGCCAGCCAAAAAGGGGAGACACCCAAAAATAAAAATAATATTTTTTTCGTTATAGACACAAATATATAAGTCATGTTATACTATTGAATAATTAATTTATTTATCGTTCTTACTAAAAGTATTTGTTTTAAAATATTTATCATTTTTAAAATTCAAGATATTTTTTTATTTTACCTTTATTAACAATTATTCTTGAAAAGGTAAAATAAAAACAAAATTAATTTATTTTATTTTGATTTTTGTAAATTGAAAAATAATTTAGAACAACTAATATGGGACGTAATTGTTATGTATAGTCTAATGTCATGTTTGGTTGCACTAACATAATTACATGCTTGATGTTATTATATTTTCAATATAAAATCTAATTACAAGAAATTAAATATGTTTTATTTTTCAAATAAACATGTAAATAAGTAATTTTAATGTGTAATAAAAAGATTTTTTTTTGTTAATTTAATTAACAAGCAAAAATGTTTCAATTGTAGTGAATCAATTTGTCCCCCAGTTACCATTGATGAACAACAATTTGGAGCTCCATTTTTGTGCACTGCCCCCTTAAAGGTGTGTCAAAATTCATTTCTTATATATATTTTTTGGTTCGTTTCAATTTATATGGCAATATTTATTGAATTTAAGTAATAAAAATCATCACTATGAAATAATTTTTTCATCATCTAGTCATTTTTTTCCTGTTGAAAAATTCGAATGATAGAATTGACAATTTTCTAAATTTTGCAACAATTTAATTTAAATTTTCAATTTTACCTCTAATTATGTACAAGGTTTCTTGAATTTATTTAGGTATATTTATTTATTTATTTTTAATTTTTTTTTTTTTTGTGTTACAGTTTAAATATGCAAATTACAATAATGCCAATTACACAAAGACTGGGAAGACTTCACTTAAATTCCGTCTAATTAATCAGCGTGGGGATTTCTCATTTGCCTTCTTCTCCGGCGGTTTGTTAAACGTAAGTTCGTAGGTAGTTGAGTGTTCTCTCGCTAATGATATTACCGTTATATTCTTGTTTTTTTGTGTGTGTTTCGATTATCATGTTATTTTATTGTCATTTAAACTGCCTAGAAAGGCTTTATTTTAAGTCAAGGATGTATCGAAAATAATTTATTTATCTTTACGAGGTAAGAGTAAGGTCTGCATACACACTCTACCCTCCTCATACTGCATTTGTGGTATTACACTGAGTATCATGTTGTTGTACATGTGTCTGATTCTACAAAAATATAAAGTACTTACTATTTTCGGAGGACTTGAAAATGCTTAATTTTCAACTGAGAGTCTACCGGAAACAACTACTTTATTTCTACGAGGTAGGAGTAAGGTCTACATATACTTTACCCTCTCCCACACGTGGAATTACACCAAGCATGTTGTTGTATCCTCCAAAAATGTACTATTTTTTGGAATGATCTGACATGAACCCCTCTGCATTTTCGAAAAGTCTGAGCAACAGAGGTCTAAGTACTTGAGCTTGTATGATATTTATGTATTTTACTTCATGCTAATGATAACTATATGATTTCTGTTTGTTCTATGCATTAATAAGGAACTTTGATGGATATGAACTGACAAAATTCATGCTTGTTACAGCCTAAGTTGATAGCTGTCTCGAATTTCGTCACATTTGCAAATCCAAAAGCGCCTCTTTATCCGCGTCTTGCTCTTGGCAAGTCATGGGATATCGTAAGTTTTTCTCTTCCTATGATCTTTGTTGTTACATGGAGTTCAGTATCAATATTGAATGTAGTAGTAGTGTGTCGAGTTGATTGATTCCTAGTTAGAATTCCTGCTCTGTCACCGCCTTCATATTGGAGATTCATGTTCGTATCATGAGATTAAGTACTCATGGCTCTTTTTCTCCTAGATGACGGTTACTTGGACGAGTGGTTACAACATAGACGAGGCTGTTCCATTCGTTGAATGGGGTTGGAAGGGCCAAGAGCAAAAGCGTTCCCCAGCAGGAACACTGACATTTCATCGGAACAGCATGTGTGGTATGAAGACTAATATTAAACAACAGACTGATTTTTTTCCTCTGCTTTTCTGATTAAAGTTGTTGAATAACGCGTTTGTAGGCACGCCTGCAAGAACTGTGGGATGGCGCGATCCTGGATTCATACATACAAGTTTCCTCAAAGATTTGTGGCCAAACATGGTGTACGTTTTTCTGATGTTTTGTTTGTGTAGGAACGAGTTACTTCATCGTTGACATGTCACACCCCGTTTTGAGCTCATTTCAGGTACACATACAAGTTAGGTCACATGTTAAACAATGGTTCAGTTGTTTATAGCAAGCAATATTCGTTTAAGTCCCCTCCTTTTCCGGGGCAAGAGTCATTGCAACGTATTGTGATATTTGGAGATATGGGGAAGGTAATCTACTAGCACTATCAGTAGTTCTAACACAACAAAATATCAAAAGTGTTAACGTTGAAGAATGTTGTTTGTTGCTTCAGCAAGAGCGCGATGGTTCAAATGAATATGCTAATTATCAACCTGGTTCACTTATGACAACTGATACCCTTATTAAGGACCTTGATAACATTGACGCGGTTTTCCTTATTGGAGATCTCCCCTATGCAAACGGATATATCTCACAATGGGATCAATTTACAGCGCAAGTAGAACCAATTACATCGAGAGTACCTTTCATGATTGCAAGGTCTGTTCATACTCAATAATTCCTTTGTTGTTGTGTTGATATCGCGTTTCACATATATCTTGTTTTTCAGTGGTAATCATGAAAGAACTTGGGAGAACAGTGGATCGTTATACACTGGTCTAGACTCGGGTGGAGAATGTGGTGTACCAGCGGAAACATTATACTATGTCCCTGCAGAAAACAGAGCTAAGTTCTGGTATGTGATTCATGTCAAACACACATATTGATTTGAACTTGTGTTATCTTACTTTCCACGTCGATTTTGACATGAGATATGTGTAATGTTGACAGGTATGCAGCTGATTATGGCATGTTTCACTTTTGTATAGGAGACACTGAGCATGATTGGAGAGAGGGATCTGAACAGTACAAGTTCATCGAGCAATGCTTCGCGTCAGCCAATAGACACAAACAACCTTGGTTGATATTTGCTGCCCATCGTGTTCTTGGTTACTCGTCCAATGACTGGTATGCTAAGGAAGGCTCGTTCGAAGAGCCCATGGGAAGGGAGCATTTGCAAAAACTCTGGCAAAAGTATAAGGTTGATATGGCATTCTTCGGGCATGTTCATAACTATGAAAGAGTTTGCCCTATTTACCAGAATCAATGTGTGAACAAGGAGACATCACACTACTCTGGTGTAGTGAACGGAACGATTCATGTTGTTGTTGGTGGAGGAGGAAGCCATTTGAATACATTCACCACCATTAACACCACATGGAGTGTGTTCAAAGATTATGATTATGGATTTGTCAAACTTACAGCATTTGATCAATCTTCCCTTCTCTTTGAGTACAAGAAGAGCAAAGATGGTCAAGTGTATGATTCTTTTACAATCTCAAGAGACTATAAGGATGTCTTGGCTTGTGTCCATGATGGATGTGAACCAACTACTTTGGCTAGTTAATTACACTCAATGTGTCTACAAGTTGTTCTTTTCTTTTTTGCTTTAACCAACTACTCATTGATCTGGATTCGCGCCGAGTAAATCCATCAAGTTGGTTCTAGCTAGAGCTAAGATCATGTATGCATTACCCTCCTTTGATGTCACTTGCTGAATTATACTGGGTATATTGATGTCTATTGTGACTCCATACATATTATCGCTTTACTTGAGTCGAGAATCTATCAGAAATTAAACAACCATATTTCTATAAAGACGAAAAAATATCATGAGCACGAAAATTAACATTATTCCTTGTAGCATCGTTGTTACTACAACCTCATGTAACCACACCCAATCATGAGACCAAAAGAAATAAGTCTAATGATTGGGTGCACTTACATAAGTTGTAGTAATAATAATGCTACAAGAACCAATTATAAATAAAAGGAAATGTGGGTTTTAATAGTGGCGGAGCCAACATTTTCGTCAAAGGTGTTTATAGTTTTAGAATATGGATGGGTGATTTTGTATCAAGGGTGTTCAACACTTTATATATATCAAAATATCTATATTTAACCTATATATTCGGAAAAAAAATTTGACAAAGAATGTTGATCTGACTACCTGTAGGTGGTAGGTATGCCCCTGTGGGTGTATTGAGTCATATAGATACTTTCATTTTATAGGTGTATAATACTTGTACTTTCTTGGTCTAATTGGATGCATCTGTTTTCTGTGAGTTAACAACTTAGGTACATGAAAAAAGTTTGAGTTTTTATCATCAGACCACACATTAATTTTGTGAGTGAAATATATAATTCATAATGATTAAATAAAAATGAAAAGAAAAAATACACATTTTTATGGGTGTTTGATCATGTTTTATTATGAAAATAAAAAAAATAATTTTTATTTTTAAAGTAAAAAAAAAAATATTTAAAATTGGAGTTGCTGTCAAGAAATAATAAACTGGAGTTGTTTTTGAATTTTTCTGAGTAAAAAAAAAAAGATATTTAAAAGTGAAAATAACTTTTTGTTGATTTTGGAATTTCTTTTAAGTTTTTTCCTTTTTATAAAAGTGAAAACAGGATATTTTCGAATTTTATGAGCAAATATGATTTGTTCGGATATGAACTCTAAAAACATGATTTTTTAAAAATAATTAATCTTTATAACTAATATCATTTCAACTTCTATTTTTAGGTGCATTCAAACATTAAAAAAAAAAGTATATTCATTTTTTTTTTGTAATAATATTTCACTTAAATTGATGTTTGGCCATGAAAATTTAAAATACAATTTTTTTTTTAATTTGAATTGTATTTCAAATTTGAAAAAAATCTTATAATCTATTTTTTAATTCACTTTTTACTTTTGAAGTTGTATTTAAGTACATTAAAAATGAATATCATTTCAAATATTCTTCTCAAAAAATATAATTAAACAAAATTTCATCTTCAACGTCAACTTCATAAATTACAAATAGAGTAGAAAAAACATTTAGAATCCATGGCCAAACACCTAATAATAATAATAATCGTAACACTCATACTTTCTATGCCTATAATCTCTAAATATTTGATGTATAATTTAATAATACATATCTCACTATTCTTTCATATATAAATTTAATTGTGTTTTATTAGAGATTTATTTATTAAATTAGTATTATTAATTATGTTTTAAGAATTTAAATTTGAATATTAATATTTTTATATTTATCTAATGACAAGAATAATATTACAAGAAAATAATATATGTAATTAGAAAAAAGTTGTTTCACCCCATACTTATTGTCTCGATGAGGAATTCAATCAATATGGAGGTTTAGATTAATCTGGAAATAGGGCGGTAAAATTAAATTCAACCCATCAGCTTTGTCTAACTTGTTTAAGTTAGATGGGTTATTAACCCATCTTTTTAGTGAACCTATTAAAAATTATATTGATATGTAATCTAAATTGATTCATGAGAAATCTTGTCAAAATATTTTTTGAAAATTTATTATTTAAATTGATATGCTATCTATAGCCTAAAAGGAAAAAAAATAATTTTATTAGGTACAAAAATATTTTAAAAGAATTAAAAAATAATTAAACTTAATAAAAATTAAACTGGATTGGATTTTGACTCAAGCAAATTTGATTTGCGTTGAATCTTGACCTGTTTATTCTTCTGATCCATTTTAAGCCACCCATATTTGATTCAACCCACCCAATTGCCTCTCCTGTTCAGAAACATGAAATAACTTTCAATATTGGTTCGAATAACAAGGTTGTTTTCTAAGGTAGTCAAAACAAAAAGATGAAAGTTGCTAAGTATTAAATACTTCAAGGATGTAGCTCAAGTTTTAAGTATTGTTGGAGGATGTTTTTCACCGTAGCAATCATGAGGACAAACGCTGCCATTATAAAGAAGTTTGACCGTATAGTATCTCCCTTGCTAATTTGATGTTGTCCTTGTATTGATCCATATTATCAATAACACTACTTTTACTCTGAAAAAGATAAATTATGTGAACACTAGTTTTAACTTTGAAAATATGGCCTTTTGCCCATTAAAACAAGTTTCGTAAATGACACTCTACTTCTACCCATCCTCCACCACATCCTCAACTCACTGGCCTGTATTTTGTAACAATTTTACAGTAGGATTCTATGAGACTTGAATTGTTATTCTTCTCTTTGTATATATACCTATACTGAAGAAATCAGATTGTCTTATATGTCAAAGTTTTAATGTAACAGTCAGATTCTGGATTTTTGAACTTTTAGTGACCAAATTCTGAAGACTCTTAGTTGCGATGTTGTTTTCATGAGTTATCTATTTAACTTCATCATATCTGGACCGTACTATTCATGACGACAAGGGCAGTTTTAGATTAAATTATTAACGGATGATATTTATATTCAATTTTGCTTAGTTCAAAGACATTTTTGACCTTTAATGTTATGTAATAATTTGTTAATCATGTTTTGAATTTTTCTCTTGTATATTTTAGGAAACTCATAATTATTGGTATAGGAAATCCTTATCCTATTGTGCACAGGTGTACCTCCTGAGCTTATGGGGCCCGGATGGTGTACTGGCGTAGTTATTAGGGCCTTGCACCCATGTACGGTACCAGGTTCGATTCAGGTTGAGGTTATGGGATTGATGGGTGGGACAATTGCTTTTATCTGCATTTGAGCTTCATATTGTATATTATTTCACTTGGTCGGCCGATGATGCCTACTGGGTGTCTTTCTAGTACTCACCCCTGCTTCTGCATCTTTCCCATGGTGCGGATCCAAGTTCTAGTCGGGGGGCACTAAGTTTAGGGGATCCGAGAGCGCAAGAGACTACTTTTAGGTGAGCACCGACGGCTCTGGCTTTGTCACAGTCTCCCACTTTTGATGGTCGTCTTTTGTTTCTAGACTTTGGCCTTGTACTGTAGTATGATGTATTTGTAGGAGCACTCTCAAGTTGTGTGTGTGTGTGTGTGTATATATATATATATATATATGTTTTGGTTTTGCTATTATGTATATCAGCTTGTATTTTTGTTATTGTAACTTTGTACAGTTGATTTTCAAGTTCTGGGTAGGATTTTCTTTTTATTATTTAAAGTTTATTGTTCGTGCATGATATAATTATTCATTTCAAATATGTTTTAGTTCATATATGCATCGCACGAATTGACGTTCTTTCTTTTTATACCAACATACTCCTATCAAGGATATGAGGCGTTGGCTTGACTATGAATTTTTAAGACATATATAGTAATGTTTATGGAGTCAGTATAACAAATGCATCCCCTCTACTTATATTAAATGTGATTTTCCACTACATTATGCCTATTTATATCTAGTAATGAGGTGAATTGTTCCCTTTCTTTATTGAAGGTCCAACTGCCAGAAGAAGTAACACCATTTGTTCATATTACTCAAAATGAGCTTGTAGTGTGAAAGTGAGCTCAAATCCTCTCCTTGCTTCTTTTGATGAAGATCTCCTTACTGGTTAATTACATTCGTTCTTTTGATAATCCTTAAACGTAAGCTTATTTTCATACACTTGCTACTTAAACTTTTGAATTATTGAACAATTGTAAATGCTTAGACTACTAAATTATTGTGCCATTGTTTACCATTATTAGAAGATCCCTATGTCAGATTGATGTGAAGCTTTTGATGTCTTAGTGGTTGGATAGAGAGGAAATGCTTAACATAATAGTTGGAGTTCTACATTGGTATGAAGAGCTCCATGACGCTCAATAGAAAAGGCATGGAAAGTTGACAAGACAACAAACGGGATACATCATTTGAAAGTTTGCATAATAAGATGGTTTAAAGCTAGTTTTAGAAATGAGTTATGGTAGAATAGTTTCACGAATAGTCATAGTAAAGCCTTTTGATCGGTTCTTGGTTGAATAGTTTGGGGAGTGCATAAAAAGTTTGTTCACAATTAGCATCTTCTTTTATGCAATTAGGACCATGGGTCCGTTTTATTTATTAATCATAACCCAAAACATAGAGTTCGGCCCAAAGGCCCATACAAATTTAAGAGTATGTCTGAGAGAGGCATAATCATTCAAACTGATCCCTAAAAAATAGGGTTTTCTAATTCTTCTTCTATACTCCTCTTTCTTTTGATCTTTCCGCCGCATCAGATGCCCCCCTTGGAGTGCTCCTCCAGCTTCCTTCAACTCTAGGTATCCAACTATCGTCACATCTAGCCTGCTACATTTTTGAGATACAGCTATCAAAGGTAATCCCTTTACTTTGTTCTGCTTCCTTCTACTCAGTTTCACAGGTTGACCCATCCCCTTCATAGGTCACACTTTGTTTCTTTTTTTATAAATCTTTTTTTAATATAAGCATCAACCAAAAAAGCAAAGTTGATACAGTTGGGACTCAATCCTGTTGTCATTCGAAGGAGAGAATCTTGAATGTACCTACCTAACTAGTTTCCCTTTTGACTTCTATAAAAGTATTTTCTAGCTCCAAACAAGTGTTTTTATAAAACTAGTCCTGGGCACGTGCGTTGCACGTGTGTCCCATGGTAAGTTAGATTATTGGTGTAGTAGAATAGTAATGATTTAATTTATGGAAATAATAATGTGTACAAGTTGTAAATGCATAAATTTGAATCTCCATTTGAAGAGTAGTATGGATCGCCATTGCGTCAATTATGTTTGCATAAGTGAGTCGGTGTCTTGTAATCTTGAAATTTGAAGTCGTGTAATGTTGTTAGGACTACATAGTTATAGTTAATTATTTCTTTGTATGTATATGTGTGTGTGTGTGTGTATATATATATATTATATGATGTTATCATACCTAAAACTTCCTTATAGATGGTGTTCTTTGTGTATGTCCCACTCTGTCATTTTGGTTGTTGTGTTAGGACTAGGACTTCTGTTGTTGCCATAGATATCCCCCTAGATAATGCAATATACAATTGACCATGTGAGAAGACATGTTCTGGCAAATACCACCAACATTTGGAATAGTTTGTCCTTACACTTTATTTACTGTTGAAGGATTGCACATGCTAGGTTCTTTACATGTGTAGTAAACTATCGTGCTACCTGCCTATTTTCCTACTCTACAAAATTTGGAAGTCAATTTATTGAAAAGGAAAGGATATAACAAGAGATTAGACATTTTGCCCAACCATGCTCCATTCTCTCATTCTTCCCTTCTTAATTTATTGCCCTTCAACCAATCAAACATTATATAAAGATATGGTTACAACAGTTCAAAGTAGGCTACTAAAGAGAATAGTTTCAAGTATGACAGTCATACAACTGGTTGTGGTTATCACCAGTTTAAAGGTATTGTGTATTTTATGCACAACATTGTATAATTGTCTTGTTTAATGTGTACAGGATTGTATATATTAAATTTTTTGCATTGAATGTAAAGTTTGTTTTATTAGAGGTCCCTGCACAGTGATATATAGCTTTAAGGCAAAAAGAGTAGTTGAGAATATGAGTATCACAATACTACTACTGTCGGAAACATAACCACGACTGTTTTAGGAAGGAGAAAAATCAAAATTGAGAAATATTCAGATATATACAAATAAATAATCTAAAAGATAGAATAAAATTAAGCAAGCAAAACAGAGCAACTGGACATAAAGGGAAGAAAACAATTCGAGTGATCCAAAAAAGGCCGAAGAGGTAGATATGAGAGCAATTCTCATGTGTACAGAACTAGTTTCAGAATTTTCGAGTGAAACCAGAAGAAGCAAACCCAAGTTCAGTGAAAAATGAACCAAAATGGCCTGGGATTGATTGTACCTGTGGTGAAAGTTGGAAGCATTATTGGGCGGAAGGGAGAGCTAGTAAAAAAGATGTGTGAAGAAACGGGGGCGAAGATTTGTGTCCTTGATAGCCCTGCTTCTTCTCCTGATCGGTTTGTAAGTTTACCCTTTCCTGGAATGTATGATGATTTTTTTATACAAATTTTATATGATTCATGTTAAGTTTGCTATCAAGATTGGATTTGATGTGTTGAGGTTTTGTTTCATCACTCGTTAGAGATGGAGGAGGGTTCAACTGAATCCCCTTTGTCAAAAAATTCTATTGTGCAAATAAAATGAAAAAAGAGTTTTTTTTTTCTTGGATACAGAAATGTATACTCCCTCCGTATCAATTTACGTGGCATGTTTAGGATTTTGAGAATCAACCATATTTTTCTTTGATCGAAATTACTTTACATGCCATTTAAATATTTGAAGTTGTGATTTATTGTACTTTTTATGGAGTTTTCAAATATATATATTTGAATTTGAAAAAACAAAACTTAAAGGCTTTTATGTCTGAATTCACAAACAAAACTTAAAGTTTTTTTTCAAATAAAAATATATTTTTAAAAAATTCATAAAAAGTACAATAAATCACAACTTCAAATATTTAAATGGTGTATAAAGAAATTCTAATCAAACATAAATTTGGTTGATTTTTAAAATCCTAAACGTGTCACGTAAATTGATACGGAGGGAGTATACATTTCTATATCCAAGTAAAAAAACACTCTTTTTCATCTTATTTGTACAATAGATTTTTTGTGACAAAGGGGATCCAGTTGAACCCTCCTCCACCCCTAACCAGTGATGAAACAAAACCTCAACACATCAAATCCAATCTTGATTGCAAACTTAACATGAATCATATAAAATTTGTATAAAAAAATCATCATACATTCCAGGAAAGGGTAAACTTACAAACCGATCAAGAGAAGAAGCAGGGCCATCAAGGACACGAATCTTCTCCCCCGTTTCTTCACACATCTTTTTTACCAGCTCTCCCTTCCGCCCAATAATGCTTCCAACTTTCAGCACAGGTACAATCAATCCCAGGCCATTTTGGTTCATTTTTCACTGAACTTGGGTTTGCTTCTTCTGGTTTCACTCAACAATTCTGAGATTCATTTTGGGTTTGATAGCCTCTGCAAAGTTGCGGGAAAAGAAATGACAAGAGGAAAGACAATTGAGGGGTTTATAAAGGTGGAGAATTTCATGTATGCATTTTTCTAATAATGGGCTCGCAAATGGTATCTCTGTATATTTTATCATTTTTAATATATTTTTTTATCTCATGAGATTATAGTGGTACTAGTAAAAGTTGCCCGGGCAGCATGTTTATTATTTTTACACTCTTATTCGTATAACTAAATTTGAATTTAAAATATAACATTTCATTCATTTTAATTTGTTTGTCCTTGGTATGGGGTAGGCAGCTCAAGCAAACAGGACGACGAAGAGCTGCCTACTTTGAAAGACTGTGATTGGTCAGGAGCAGGAGTAGGCAGCTCAAGCACGAAGGACAACAAAGAGTTGTCTACTTTGGAAGGTTATGGTTGGTCAGATTCACGTTTATTGATTATTTTTATATTCATATTTGTATAACTAAATTTGAATTTAAAATATGATATCTCATTTTACATGACTTAAAATAATTTATCGGGGAGAGAGGGTAAAATCACAGTTGAAACAGTTGGAAAAAATGTCTCATTAAAGGTAATATTGTAAAATTAGTCAAAGAAATTAAAGAAATATAATTAAGCAGTTGAAGCAGACAACTCAAGCAGGCAGGATGACAAAGAGATGCCTACTTTGGAAGGTTGTGGTTAATCAGTAACGGGAGCAGGCAGGAGAACGAAGAGTTGCCTGCTTTGGAAGACTGTGTTGGTCAGGAGCAGGAGCAGGCAGCTCAAGCACAAAAGACGGCGAAGAGTTACCTGTTTTGGAAGTTTTTGGTTAGTCAGACTCACACTTATTGATTATTTTTACATTCTTATTTGTATAACTAAATTTGAATTTAAAATATGATATCTCATTTTACATGACTTAAAATAATTGATCGGGGCGAGATAGTAAAATCACAGTTGAACAGTTGCAAAAATGAGATAGTAAAATCACAGTTGAAACAATTGAAAAAATATCTCATCAAGGATAATATTGTAAAATTATAGTCGAAACAGTTAAAGAAATATAATTAGTAGCTAAAACAGGCAGCTCAGGCACGCAGGACGACGGAGAGTTGCCTGCTCTAGAAGGTTGTGGTTGGTCAGGAGCAGGCAACTCAAGCTGGCAGGACAATGAAGAGTTGCCTGATTTGGAAGGTTCTAATTGGTCAGACTGAAAGAAATATAATTAAGTCGCTCAAGCAGGCAGCTCAAGCAGGCAGGACGACGAAAAAGTAACACCCACACGAAATAATGTCTCATCAGGGGTAATATTGTTAAATTATAGTTGAAGCAGTTAAAGAAATATAATTAAGCAACTGAAGCAGGCATGACGACAGAGAGTTGCCTGCTTTGGAAGGTTGTGGTTGGTCAGGAGCAGAAGCATGCAGGATGACAGAGAGTTGCCTGCTTTGAAAGGTTGTGGTTGGTCAGGAGCAGGAGCAGGAGCAGACAGCTCAAGCAGGTAGGACGACGAAGAGCTGCCTTCTTTGGAAGGTTCTGATTGATCAGACTGGAAGAAATATAATTAAGCAGCTCAAGCAGACAGGACGACCAAACGTAACACCCATTCTTATATATATTATTTATAGATATCTTGTGTTTGTGCATTTTTTCTTTTTCTAATATGAAAGCCCGAGAACATAAGGTTAAAATATATGTACATTTTATCATTTTTTTATATATAATTTCACCATTTTTGGACCTTGCAAAAGTATTGATATGTTATTATTATTGTTGTCATCGTCATTATAAATAATACAGGTAAGCAATATTACGTGTTTGAAATTAAATATATTTTATATTTAATTCAAGCTATAACTAAAAGTCATTGTCACGACCTGAAATTGGGTGTGAGGGCACTTGCCTTTAACTCCCGAGGCAAGTTAGCCAAAATAGATTAGTAATAAAATAAAGTGGAAGATAAAGCTAAAATACAGTTTGAATATGAAGGAATAGGCGCAAGGAACGAAGACATTATCTAAAACCATCCCAACACTAAGTCACATGTACAAGGCACCACTTCAATAAAATTCAAACAAATTTATGCAAGTTTCTATGTCTATGTTTCTCAAATAGAACAAAATAATACGTAAACAGAAGTCTGAAGGGTCCACTGAAATGGGACTAGATGCTACCTTTCAAACTGTCTCAGAGTTCAGACCAAATAGAAAATGAAGAGAATAGGAGGTACCGAACTAAATACCTATACAAGTGTAGAAGCAAGGTGAGTACCCAACAACATGATGCCCAGCAAGTACTCCTACCATCCCAACCACATACCTTCGAAACTACAACCTTGCACACAAGAACGCCAGCACACAAAGCATGCATATATACATTCACTTATATCATTCAATTAGTACCACAATTTCAAAGAATCATAGTCAACAAGAGCAATAGTTCAGGATAAACATATATATATATATATTTATACTATATAGTACAATGCAAACCACTGGCTACTGGAAAATTGATTTGATTACCGACATACCATAGATGATTGGCAAAATTAGCATGGCAAGGGGGCGAAAGAAAAAGATTATCACGGCAGAAGTGCTGCAAACTAAGTTGGAGATGCAATTTCTGAAGATGAGATGGTTCAAGTTGGGAAGTTTTCTATGGAACAGTGGCCACCATTAACTAAAGAGGTGACACCCAGTTCTGCGAGTAATGTAAAGGCTTTAGGAAGTATGGTTAACAGCATCAGGGTGTCTAAGGAAATCGAAAAGGGTACTAAAGTTACTGAACAAGTACAGAGCAATTCCCTAAAGAAGATTGAAATAAATGATGCAGCTAAACAGAAGTGGGCAAGTTTCTTTGATACGAATAGGTTGACGGCGAAGGGTATGGGACTGAATTATGTGGCTCTTGTTATGAAGAATGGTGAGAAGGTTGTTGAGCTGAACAAAGAGGAGATAGATAAAGCTACGGAGGAGTGGAAGCAAGTGTTAATGATGTATGTAGTGGGTGAATCTCCCACCATAGCAGCTATAGAAAGATACATAGCTCTAAAGGTGAATAGGGTGAGTAAACCAAAAGTGTACTATCACAATGATGGGTATTTCTTAGTTCGTTTTGCTAATCTAGATGATAGAAATGAAGTACTCTACTATGGACCTCATATGATGAATAACAAGCCTATAATAGTGAAGGTATGGAGCTCTGATTTTGATTTTAATAAGGAAGTGTTGCAAATAATCCCTATATGGATCAAGTATCCCAATCTACCTCTTAACTACTGGAGTATGGATTCATTGAGTAGGATAAGTAGTGGACTAGTTTTGACTTTGTATGCTGATGAATGTACTACAAAAGTGAATAGAATTTTGTTTGCTCGTGTACTCATTGAAATGGATGTGGATAGAGAACTACCAAAGAAGGTGAAAGTAGAGGATCCTAATGGCAGGGTATTTGAACAAAATGTGTAATATGAATGGGTCCCGATTCGAAATGTTTGCAAGTTGTGCATAAGTGCAATGAACAAGGAGGAACTAGACATGTAACACCTCCTAAAAGGTTCAACAAATGGATAAAGAACATTGATACAAACAAGGAAAAAGGGGAGAAGGTGAAAAAGAACAAAGAAATTGGTGGCAAAGGATGGCAACAAATTCCCAAGCTACAGTCATAGTGTGAAGTCTTAATGAAAAATGGATTTGAGCATTTGCAGACATATGACTATGGTAGTTTTAGTGGGAAGAGCAATCAACAGGGATGTAGGGAAGAAACAGAGATAGAACTAGCTAGGCATGCAGCTAGTCACCTGAAACATTAGAGGGTTAAATAAACTTCACAAACAGAAGGAATTAAAATTGTTTGTGAAGGAGAATAAAGTTAGTATTATGGCTATAGTAGAACATGAAGTCAAAAGGAATATGGCTAATAAAGTTGTTCAAAATGTAGCACTGGGATGGAAGTATGAAGAGAATTATGATCACACAGAGAAAGGAAGGATATGGGTAGTTTGGAATCCACAATATATTGAATGTGAAATTCTTAGCAAGTCAGAACAGTTTATCCATACCAAGGTGAAAGTAAAGAGCAGTGATCTTGAGTTTCAGTTTGCTGCAGTGTATGATTTGCACACAGTACAAAATAGAATGTCCCTTTGGGCATATTTGACGAAATTGGAAGCACTAAACCAAGATCCTATGATATGTATGGGGGATTATAATACAATATTAAGAGCTGAGGATAGACCTCAAGGTTTAGCAGTACAAGATGTGGAAATAAAAAACTTTAATGAGCTTCTAATGGATGTTGGAATGACTGAGCTAAATTTAGTGAAGGGCACTTATACATGGACTAATGGGCATACATGTAGTATGATAGACATGGCCATAGTAAATGTAGATTGGATGATGAAAATGCCAGTTATGAAAGTAAAGATTTTGAGTCCTAGGATGTTTGATCACTCCACACTAATCCTAGTCCTTGATGATCATAGAAGAAAGACTTATAACAAGTTTAGATTCTTCAATTGTATTGCATAGCACCCAAAGTTTCAATAGATAGTAACACAAGCTTGGCAAGCTTATCCTAAAGGAGATATGAATACAATTTGGAAAAAGTTTCATAAAGTGAAAAGTGCACTAAAAGGGCTAAATAATTTTAAATTTAAAGGGGTAAAGGACAGAATTAAACATATAAGAGAGGAGCTTCAATTCATATAAGCAGAGATGAGTGATCATACAAGAATACACATCAACATAGATCAAGAAAGGGAATTGAGGAAGCAACTTGAAAAATGGAGTCTGGTGGAAGAAAGTACAATAAGGCAAAAGTTCAGGGTGTAGTGGCTGAATTTAGGGGATGCAAATACAAGATATTTCTTTGCCTACATGAAAAATAGGCAAAGTAGGAACACAATAACAGTCTTATTAATTTTGCAGGAAAAATTGTGCATACTCAAGAAAAAATCAAGCAGGAAGCTCTCAAATTCTACAAAGAGCTACTAGGACAAGCCACTGAGAGTCTGCCAAGTGTGGATATCAATATAGTCAGAAGGGGTGGAACATTGAATAGAGTTCAACAACTACAACTAGCAACCCTTGTAAAAAAAAAAAAGAAGTAGCATCAGATTTGCAAGGAATCAGTGATCTGAAAGCTCCAGGACAAGATGGTTTCAATGTCTTCTTCAAAAAATCATGGGCACTGGTAGGGGAGGAGATTACTCAAGCAGTGCTGAAATTTTTTGAAATAGGGGAGATGTACCATCCAGTTAATTGTACTGAAGTAACCCTCATTTCAAAGGTGGAGAACCCAACCAAAATTAGTGAATATATACCAATATCACATTGCATTACAATATACAAAATCATCTCTAAAGTGGTAACAACTAGGTTGAAGCAAGTCATGGACACTTTGGTGGATTCAAACCAGTTAACATGTGTACCAGGGAGAGCTTTAAATGATAACATAATTCTAAGCCATGAAAATGTGAAGGGATACAATGAACAAGATATAAGGAACATGGATAAATACTCTATAGGCAGAATATATTTACAAATGAGAGGTCCACTGGAAAAGGAAGCCTGGAGATCACTGGTGTGGAAAAACATAGGAGCTCCAAAATGGTTATTTATATTATATCTTGCAGTAAATAGAAGACTCGCAACCAAGGATAGATTGACTGTTTGGGGTGTGATTACTCCACTTTTGTGTCAATTGTGTTTACTGAAAAATGAAACTCTAGACCACATTTTCTTTCAATGTTCTTATACAGTAGGGATCTAGCAAGCAATAATGAACTGACAAGGAATTAAACATGGGTGTTTTAACTGGGCAGTAGAGATTCAATGGGTAATCAACTGTTCTCCCCGTATAGAACTTGCAATGGAAAAAGACAGAATACAAAAACGTTTAAGAATCTGAGTCCACAGAATTCACTGTGTGTCCTTAAGAAATTTAATCCCCTCACTGTACCTGAGGTTTGTGGATTACTTCCTCCCAGGATAAAACAGATTTACAATCACAGAATAGCGGTACCAATTCTGTAATTTTCAACGAACTCAAAACCAGAAATGGCTTCACACAGACTCGAATTTTTAAAGAAGAAATATGCAGAAGAAGAAAAAATTTTGATATCTGTAAACCACAGAATGGATCTCCATTTATAGGGAGAATTGGGTGTGAAAGTGTCTGTTCAGACACCTCTGTTCTGAACAGGCATGGTGTCTGTTGGAAAAGAAGTGTCTGCTGTGACAAATCTTTTGGTGCGAAAATTAAAAAGTTGTTAAAATAACTAACTTATTAATTTCGCTAATTAATTAATAATTTGTAAATTAATAAATAATTCACAATTATCAGGAAAAGGAAGATTGATTAAATAATCAATATCAATCAATCACATCATTTGCCGAGCCGAGCGAGCAACGACGACGCGAGGGGGTCCCCTTTACTTGACTCTTTAAGAATTATAGGAAGTGTTTCCTAATATAAGGATTCTATTTTCCCTCTATTTTTCCAATGAGGGAGAAATGACTATTCATTTTCCTTAAATAAACCTTCATCTCCCTTCATTGGTTTCCCCCATATTTTTCCTTTGTCTTTCTTTCTCTATTTCCCAATTCACACTTTACTTAGACCCAACAATCTCCCACATGAATGGGGAATGACCATTGTTTAAAACATATGCATGAAAAAATATGTGTGATCCATAAACAAGAGTTAATTGTATCTGGATAAGTAGGTTTCCCTTTGAACTTTCCAGAGTGAGCAAATATCGGATATACTCAGTCAATTGGTAGATGTGATATCTTTGAACCGTCGACCTTTATTGTATACCTAGACAACATAAGTCACACAACTAACCCTTTAATTGGTTTTGGTTCTCATTGTTTTGTTCGTTTCAGCCATGAACACTTCCTGGTTGATAAGTGTACAGAGAATTGGCCTTACAGGATTCTCCTTGAAGCGGCTTACACTTCACACTTACATAGGTGGTTTTTAGATGTGTTATCATATAGATACACTATTTGATATACCCTGTATCAACCTTAGAAACCATTAAAAGGTCATCTTAGCTTATCCTTATTTCTGAACATTGTCTCATCATGAGAATGGACCTTTTCATAGTTGTGACAATGTTGAACCGTCATCAATGACTTTGTTTGATCTCCTTGAACCTAGATCTTGGGATCTCCAGT
>JBCEWC010007893.1:0-20754 GCA_038996855.1 Solanum aculeatissimum | reverse complement strand
ACAATAATGCTTTGATTGCCTTTCAAAAATTAATAAATCATAATTATCATAGTCAATGAGAATAGAAACGTGGATAGACAATTAACATTTAATTTTTAAAAAGACTCTTAATTACTACAATCAAGATTCAATCATGATAAATTTGTATTATACCGTGATAAATAAGAAAAAAAAGTAAATAAGCAAATTTATAACAATATTAATTTTAATAAAGACTCATAATTGGTTGAATCAAAACTTCTACCGTTTCTATCAAAACATGACTAATTTGAAGGGTTACTGATTGAATTGAAAGGTTTTTTCAGAAGAATAAAAATCGAATAGAAATTTAAGATTTATACAAGATAGTAAACTTTTATTGTCTGTAACTTTTGTTGTCTATTCAAGTAATCCTTTATGCTTCAGCCCTCCCTATATGTGAACTATCTCTTTTATTTCTATTCCCTTTTCAAATCAGTTTTTAAATCAAATTATATATTATTCGTTTTTATGCTTTTCTTCCCATTGATCTATTATATATCATCTTTCTAATAGTTAATTTTTCTTGCAGCATCACAGCTGAGAAGGTATGAATTTTGCAATAATAAATTATCAAATCAATCATAGTTATGTTTATATTGTACATGATTGTGAACTTTTGGATATTACTTTTTCATTTCACATAGTCCTTCCTCAAATAGTAAAATTTACTTAATCTAAGAAAATATTAGTTTTAGTGGTAACCGTCTACAACAAGAAAACGACTCTGTTGTTTATGGTGCTTTGATTACAATATTGTTCAAATAATTACTGCAAGCTTTTTAATGAGACACTAAAAATCATTTCTAACATGAAGCATTTGTATACTTACAATAAGATGGAAGAAGTCATTTTGACCTTTTCCAGGTGGAAGAGGAAACACTTTATCTACAAATTATTGTTTAGGTAACCAAATGCCTCTTATCAAATCTAATAAAAAGGTGCACCTCCACAAATATTAAATTTATTTTGAGTTTAGTGCTATGTGACTAAAATATAAGATTAATGTTCGTTATTCTAAATTTACCTTCTTGGCACCCTTTAATTTCTATCATCTTACATATCAGTTGAAATCGTATAGAAGAGTTTGATACCATCTCCATAAAGTCATAATTTTTTGATCTATGTATGCAAACTTGAGTATCTTTATGGATAATTTTTCGATCATATCTATGTATATCACAGATTCAAAGTATGTATGAGCTAACATTTCGTTTGAAACTATTAGTTCTCGCCTTTTGCTTCGTCCTTCTCCATTTAGTGATTTTACTTTTATTAAAATACACACAAGATCTGTAGGAAATTCATATAATCCTTTCGGCTTCGTCAAAGGAAATAAAACCGTTTGAGAATTGTTGAGTATTAAATTGAATGTAAAACTCAAATTAAAGTAAATCAAGCATGGCATCCTTCCAGATCATTTGTATCCCGCTTTCTTTCTTTTCCTTCATTTTCACAATAGTATGAAGATGTCAACAAGTGTGGTTAAACTACTTTTGTGTTCCATCTTCAATCTCCCTAAAATATAACATCATCATGACTTTTGAAAATTCTTTTAGGAACTATTCCAATAAAAGATAAGGAGTTTCTAGAGAGGAAAATACATAGGAGGCTTTAAAGATAATAGATCTATGATTTGAGTCAACCAACTTTAACACATGCTTACAATTTTATATTCTTGATTTTTCACCTTTATTCTTAATTATTGTTATGTTAATTTTTAATTTTACATGAATCTTCTTTTTCGTATCCTCTATACCTATACTGCCTCTCATTTATTGTCCTGCTTTAACTGAGTTGTTCTTATATATGTTTTTATGATTTACATTGCATCCAATTGGAAGAATGACTCCTTATTCATTCCAAGTTAGTTCCCTCCTATGATCTACTATTTCTTTCAAATTTATTATTATTCTGTTATACTATCTGAGCTTCATAAACTAAAGTTTATAAAGCTATTTGTTAATTGTAGATGTGACTGACTAAAAATTTCATTGATCTTATTTTTCATCAGCCAGTGTGGATCTCCCTGTAATCAACATAATTCGCATAACACATAGTGATAGTGTAAAGTATGATGGAATATGTAAAGGATATTTAAACCGTCAAGTTGAATTATTAAATGTGAGCAGGTATTTTGATGTTTTTAACCTTTAAATTTAATTATTTATGTTTCAAATAAGGTAAATTGATTGATACGTACTTTCAATGATTTATGATTCCTAAAACTAACACCAATATAATTGGAATGACCAATTCCAATGTACGAGTATGCATATATTTGGGGTTAAATTCAACCATGGGTCTATAAAATTTATTTATTTTATCAATAAAATCATGTTTATGACGATAATAAAGATTTGGCCACAGTAATGTAACTAAAATTGCATAAGTAAAAACATACATTAAGAATTACGTTTACAAAGAAATATTACTATCTATATCTTTTATTTGTACCTATTAGCTACCATCGCGTAAACTTCTATAATTTTTATGATTGCACATCAAATTCAACAATATAATATTAGATTAGATTAATTGTCTATTGTTCCAACCTTATCATTTAATTTAATTTTTTTTATTTTAGTATATTGTAATATCTAATATCAAAGATAGAGAATAATTAGATAAGTTTTTCTTGCTTTATAACTTTAAAACATGGTTTAATTTGTATCTATGATTTTTCAAAATTGTATATTGATTAATACGGGATACACGCGCAAAGCGCGTGCCAAGAACTAGTTATAAAATAAGATGGAAGTCAAATATATTTATAGTGAACATGACAACAATAGCGCACACACAAAAAAAGTTGTTTCATAACAAAATTTTGTTAATCTATACAGCAAAGCACAACTTACTGTCTAATTAAATAACGGGATATTCTTCCGATCAACAACTTGAAACTCGTCCCCTCCCATCATAACTTCAACATATTCCTTAATGCTCCTAGCTGAATCTACAAGTTGAGGGCTCTCTACAAGTCTGATAATTTTCAATGAACAAATATCCCCGAAACTAGGCGGAATCTCCTCAAGCATACGGCATCTCAACAGTTGTAATATCTCAAGCACGGGAAAGGCTTCCTCTCCAACTTCCCACTTGGCAAGAGTCACTTCATGCAAGTTCAAACATTTGAGATTCTCAAATGTGTCTTCCTCCCCCATGTTCCATTCTCCCTCTTGAATGATTGCATGATAAAGGGACAACTCTTCAAGGTTGGGCAATCTCGCTATTGTTGATAGTGCATCGGATTGCAGAGGAAATTCAAACAACCGCAATTTTTTCAAATTCGAAGGGAAGTGAAAATCCCAGGACCAATTTGTCGCTGCAGAGGACCTGCTGTCATTTGTGTTTGAACTTTCACATTCAACTTTGAGTTGTTCTAGCTCAGTTAGGAAATCCAATTTTGGGAACCAATGCTGTTCTGTTGATGATTCCTTGAGAACAAATTCAAGCTTTTGAAGATTGGGAAACCTTTTGAAAATATCCTCCGTATCTTTCGAATAGGAAAGCACGAGTGGCTGTATTATTCTCAACTTCTCTAACTTTGTGTCCTCTGCTATCACTATTGATTTATCTGATTCCAAATCAAAGAAACAACAATTGTATATGCACAACAGTTGCAACTTTAAAAGATCCCAAATTCTCGGTAATAGTACCAAGGTTGTTCCGTTGTTTTCCACGATAAGACTTTCTAGATTACAGAGGTTTGAGAAAGAAGCAGGTAGAGATTTAACTTCTGTCCCAATGTGTAAGAACCTCAAATGATTCAACATGCATATTTCATTCAGCAAATAATCTTTCACCCTGATAAAAGAGGGACGCAGGTGCAACACTCTAAGAAGCCTAAAGTGTCTTAGGTGAAATGTATCAGAAAGACTGTCATCCAATTTATCTCCAATTATCTTCAAAGAATACAGGTATTTACCGGAATGCCTTTTCTTATTTGAATCGAATAGGACTAAATTGTTAAGCCCAAAGAACTTGCTGCTATAAACAATGATCACCATACGTGGCATCAGATCTGAAGAAGAAGATGGAGCACTTGAACTTATCACGTCAAACAACTTTTCCTGTCTTGCTTTTATCAAACAAAAGTCATGCACAAGATCATGAAGTCGGCAAGTCGGGTAAGTACCTATCTCATTGAAAAGAATAACCAAGCTACTGGAAATTAAGTTATCCAAATAAACCTTCAGCACTTCTTCCACACTCTTCATCTCTGTCTGCTCCACAAGTCCTTCAGGACGCAAATATTCTATCAACACAGAGATTGGCATTGCAAAATCCTTTCGATAACTTGCAAGGTAAAGCAAGCATGGCTTTACTTGATCTGGCAAATGGTCATAACTTAATTCTATAACCTTCATCACTTCCACTTCGCTGTTAAAAATAAAGGAATTCAAATTATCTCGAACTTCAAGCCACACAGTCCTTTTCTTTTCCCTCCCTGCAATGACTCCAGCAATCAGATCAGCCACCAAAGGAAGCCCTTTACAATTTTTGGCTATTTCTTTTCCAACATCTAATAGGTCATCGGGGCAGCTCTCGTTTCCAAATGCCCTTTTATCTAATAACTCCCAACTTTCTTCTGGTGTTAGCAATCGAAGGTTAATAGGATCAGTGAAGAGCTTTCCATGCAAAGCCACTTTCTTTTCCCGAGTTGTCAAAATAATTCTACTTCCTTTCTCAACTAGAGGAAAAGGTCTTGTTAACTCATCCCATGTAGTAGTATCCCACACGTCATCTAAGACAATAAGATACCTCTTTCCATACAGTCGTTTCCGTAGCTTATCAGCAACATCAATATTCTCACTCAATTTTGAATCAGAGCCACTAACTTGATTAAAAATTGTATCCAGCAAATTCTTTTCGTCATATTCTTGGTCGACTGTGCACCATGCACGAAGGTCGAAATGACTAGAAACTCTCTTGTCATTGTATACTTTGTAAGCCAAAGTAGTTTTACCTGAACCTGGCATACCAGTGATAGAAATGACATCTAGATATGCCAGTCCACTGGTGAGATTTTTAATTATCAAGTTTGTCTCTTCCTCAAACCCAACAATTATTTTACCAATTCGCAATGACTTGCTTTCAACTGGCTTCTTGTGAGTGTTTACAACAATGGGGCTTTTGTTCTTGGGAATCCTATCACGTAAATTGGAGATGTCTTCTTTGATAAGCTTGATTTTTTTTATGGTGATAGGAAGTGAGAAAATAAGATGTAAGAGACCATCATCTCGAATAATAATTGAATCAATGACATCTCTTGCCTGATATGCCACAACTAAAACACGTGCCCAAAGATCTTCATATAATCCTTGCTCAACATTCACAAAGAATGACCTTATGAATTCGAGATCTTGTTTCACCAGTGCAATTTCTTCCTTTATCAAAGCAACTGAATAAGCATCAGAATCTAACAAATCATCTAAGTGTATGTGTAGCAGATGCATGAAGAGCGATCCATCACTTATGGAGAAAAATCTTTGAGATGAGTTCGGGGCTTTCAAATAAACATGTTTGAGATCTTCCTTGAGGAGTTTAATGTTTTTCTGCAAGTCTAGAGCAGCACAGTTTGTCTCATCAGTACTCTCTTTATTCCTTAATTTCTCTTCTAAGTCGCAAACAAGAGTTGTTTCATTGGTACTCTCTTTCTTCATTGATTTCTCTTCTAAGCCATGGACAAGAGTTAATACCTCCCTGGTAAGTACTCCAACACGTGCCAGGAGATCAAATAATTTGTCATTATGAATCAAGTCCCCGGGCACATCAGTAAGAATAATTAATAGGAATTCCATCATGGCATGAATGGTTTGAGCCCCTGGAGTGCTAGCAGTAATAACAGTTACCATGTGCTGTTGTAGATGAATTACACATTCCCTAAGAATATCAGGAGAGGTTTCTAGAAGCTGCTTAATGAAGCATCCAACTTCTGCTGAAGTTGAAGCTTTCAAATTTGTATAACATATGTGCATCACCTCCAGTTCAATTGGAAAAATCTTCAAGAGTAGCTTGAAGAGTGGAGAGTCATCATCCTCCCAAAGGAAGTGTCCTACTCTCTCAGCCATCAGTTGAAACAGAGGTAAGACATTCTCAACCATCTCATGCTTGATGCAACCATTCACTATCAACCCATGGAAATCCTTTACGTTGCCACATATATTCTGAAGAATCTCATATTCAGTTACTAATGGAAAAATCTTTTCAGCACAATACTTGGATAGATGATGGAGATTCAAGAGGAGGAAGTCCAATTGCTTATCCATCATCGTGGTGACATTTGAATTAACATGACGGTGCAAGCTGATACAGTCATCCATATTACCGACAAGGCTAGGAAGGACATGATGCATGTTGTATTTACACTTGATGTTGTTGTCAACATCATCCAAAATTGCACAAAGCAGATTCTCAACTCCTTGTCTTTTGCCAGTCATTATATCTTCAAACTGCTCCAAATCGGAATAAGCAAGCTGGACATATGTACAAATAAATGCCAGCTCCAATTTCAGATCTTCAATTAGATCCATATCAACAACTTTCTGATCTTCCTCATTCTTTAATCTTTCCATGAAATCGAGAATATTGGCAATGTCCTTGCGAAGAGCAGAGAATGACATCTGCTAATACACCAACTGTTAGTTTTGATTATGTAGTAATATAATACAAGTATTGTATGACATACATACCTCTAAGTTGCTTGCTTCCCTCTTCTCTCTTTCCATGACAGAAGAGTGCCTTTCGAAATCCTGATAAGAAATTTAAACACACAGTTAATGAAAAATCTGACATTTCCGTGAATGAATATGTCAAGTTGGGAACATTTACATTCTCAACTTTATTAAATATAGATAGATGAAAAGAGTTGTACAATGAGCTCTTAAGTTGAGTAACATTTACATTTACATTCATCAGTACTCTCTTTATTCCTTGATTTCTGTTAAGTGAATGTTTTGATGATTAACAAACTGATTCGCGGACCAGGTAGCCGACCAGGGTGTGGCTTGGAAGTGCATATGGAATACAGTTGTTAAAGCTGTCTTGGTTGGTGAAATGTCACCCTCATCGTACTGAAGGACCAACGGTCCGTGTGACACCTTCATGGCAGTAGAAAAGGAGTTTGACCAAGGAACTAAACCAACTTTTGGAAAAATCAAAACTGAATATACTCTTTGCTCTAAAAGTTCTCTCTTGGATCCTTATGTGAAGATACAGCTTAGCATTCCAGGGACCTGATAGAAGATGACTATAGTTTCCTTTTATGCATGTTGATGTATTATGTTGTAACTTGTGAGATCACTTCCTAGTCTATAAAGGAACATTAATCATTGTTCTTATTTCATTTTGTAAGTTGTAAGACCTCGCTAGCTGGGTAGAGCCTTGAGGTGTTGTGGTGTAGTAGTCTAACTTCATCTGAGAGGAGTGAGTGTAGACTAGCGTTGGTTTTGTTGGTCATAACTTGTAGCTGGGGTTGCAAGTGGGAATGGTGAGAGAGTGAGACAAATAAACTATGTGTGTTGTATTTGGTTGCTTTGCTCATTCATTTAGTGGATTTTGGGTTATGCAAATCCTGTTGGACAGGTCGTGGTTGTTCCTCCCTTGAGCAAGGAGTTTTTCCATGTAAAATCTTTGTGTTTTGTTTCCTTTGTTGTTCTTCTTTATTTGCATTCTGTTTTATAGCTTCTAGGGACCGGGTCCCTTACGGTTGTGGATGCATATTTACTCAACAAGTGGTATCAGAGCAGGGGTCTCTACACAGTTCACTCCTAGATATTTTCTGACAATATGGCAGCTCCGCTCAATTTAGAAAAAGGACAATCATCAACCATACCTCCAAGATTCAATGGCCAGTTTTATGGATGGTGGAAGAGTCGTATGCACAATTTTCTTATGGCTGAAGCTAGTGAGATGTGGGACATCGTTGTAGATGGACCATATGTTCCTACTGTCGAAGTCAAGGAAAGAGATACAACTAGGTTTGTTCCCAAAACTAGGCAGCAATATTCAGAGGCTGACAGGAAAAGATTGAAAAGAACTATAAGGCAAAAAAGTGTATTGTGTGTGGGATTGGAGCTGAGGAATACAATAGAATCTCAGCTTGTGAATCAACTAAAGAAATATAGGATTGCCTTAAAAATGCTCAAAAGGCACAGAACAAGTGATAGAATCCAAAGTGGATATGTTTACTTCACAATATGAAGACTTCATAATGATGGAAGGTGAATTCATACATGATATGCAAACCAAGTTCTCAACTATAACAAATGAGTTAAAGTGTTTGGGTGAACCAATAAATCAGAGCAAGCAAGTGAGGAAGATTCTTAGGGTACTTCCAAAATCTTGGGAAAGCAAGGTTGATGCTATAACAAAAGACAAAAACCTGAAAACTCTATGGATGTCCTTATTGGCATACTTCAAACACATGAGTTGAACAAGAAGCATGACACTGCCAAGAGAGAAGGTAAGAAAGAAAAGACCTTGGCGTTGAAATCAGCTCAGAGTGATGAAGAAATTGATGGTGTAGACATGGCTTATCTCACCAAAAGATTCAAAAAATCATAAGGAAGAATCAAGGTTTTGCAAAGAAAGGGAATGCTGGTAGATTTCAAGGCAATTTGGAGTTGTGTCATGGGTGTGGAAAGCCAGGACATTATGTCAAAGAATGTCCTCAAAGCAAAGATAGCTCCAGGTTTGGAAAAGACAAGAAGAAGGACCAAATCCCAGAAAAATTCAGAAGGAAGGTTGCAGCTGATAGGATTGTGATTAAAGCTTTGGGAGTTTGGGGAAACTCTTCGACTGGCTCAGATGAAGCTGAACAGACTAAAGACTCATCTATGCTAGCTGTGAAAACTTGCATAGATTACATTTGAGAAAACTTGCTTGTGTTCTCATTGATTACATTTGTGAACTCTGCTGAAAAAGATTTGTTAAACAACAACTTTGATGTTTCTCAAGATGAAAAAATTGTTTTAACAAGTCAAGTGTCTGACTTGGAGGTGAAGGTTTTGGCTTTAGAATCTGAGAAAAATGAGCTACCAGTAATAACATGGCATGAATGGTTCGAGCTCCTGGAGTGCTAGCAGTAATAACAGTTACCATTTGCTGTTGCAGATGAATTAGACATTCCCTAAGAATATCTGGAGAGGTTTCTAGAAGCTGCTTAATGAAGCGTCCAACTTCTGCTGAAGTTGAAGCTTTCAAATTTGTATAACATATGTGCATAACCTCCAGTCAATTGGAAAAATCTTCAAGAGTAGCTTGAAGAGTGAAGAGTCATCATCCTCCCAAAGGAAGTGTCCTACTCTCTCAGCCATCAGTTGAAACAGAGGTAAGACATTCTCAACAATCTCATGCTTGATGCAACCATTCACTGTCAACCCATGGAAATCCTTTACATTGCCACATACATTCTGAAGAATCTCATATTCAGTTACTAATGGAAAAATCTTTTCAGCACAATACTTGGATAGATGATGGAGATTCAAGAGGAGGAAGTCCAATTGCTTATCCATCATCGTGGTGACATTTGAATTAACATGACGGTGCAAGCTGATACAGTCATCCATATTACCGACAAGGCTAGGAAGGACATGATGCATGTTGTATTTACACTTGATGTTGTTGTCAACATCATCCAAAATTGCACGAAGCAGATTCTCAACCCCTTGTCTTTTGCCAGTCATTATATCTTCAAACTGCTCCAAATCGGAATAAGAAAGCTGGACATATGTACAAATAAATGCCAGCTCCAATTTCAGATCTTCAATTAGACCCACATCAACAGATTTCTGATCTTCCTCATTCTTTAATCTCTCTATGAAATCGAGAATATTGGCAACGTCCTTTCGAGTGCTCTTTAATTCAACAATATTGTGCAATCCAATATATACTTGCAGATATTCATTGAAAAAATCCTCATGAAACTCAATTAAACTATGGCAAGTTTGATAATAAAACTTTCTTTCGCTTTTTAGTATGATAATGAAACTAAACTAAACTATGGCAAGATAATGATCCAAGTATTACATACCTCAAAGTTGCTTGCTTCCCCTTTCTCTTTTTCCATGACACAAGAGTGCCTTTCGTAATTCTCCAGATCTGATGTAGATAAGAAATTTAAAAACACAGTTAATGATATAATGAGCTAACTATTTAAGTTGTGTTAATTTTGTATAGTGTCCAAGGCTAACATCCACCAAATTAAATAATGATCCTAACTCACTCTATGAAATTATAATGAACAAAGCAAAGTAACTTAACTAGTTGGTTTCATTATAAACAAATTAAGTAAACAAAATGGAATTGATAATATGCCTAGTTAAAGCCTTACTAAGAAAAACGTCATTTCTGGGTTCGTTACCTCATTAGGATTGATAAGGTTTAGCCCCTTGCTTCACTACAACTAATAAAGGGTTTAGAGGCTATTATATTACGACAATGATAAATATGAGTATTGATAACTAGACGACTAGTATGCTGGTTATTAGAAGCAAAGATAATAGTCATCCCACTGGAGACAAGTATCAGATTAAGCACCAAATCAATGGATGATCATGTGAATAGCTCAAACAAAGAAGTTTCAACTTACTGATACGCTGAATGGGCAGCGTATCCTAATCTCTTGGAAATCAAATAAGCAAAGCACAGTGTCGAGAAGTTCAACTGAAGCTGAATACAGAAGCTTGGAATCTACAGTAGCTGATCTGACATGGTATAATTGGATCAGATTGTTTATTCAACTCCTAAAAATCTCTTAGATCTTCATTTCTCTACTTTCTGATAAACAAAATCCAACTTAAGGACTAGTTTGAACTTACTACCAAAGATGAGAAACTATTTTTGTCATTTTCTTGAAGATATTGAAGAAAGTCATTGATTTCAATAGAGATATTAGATGAGTTGACTAACCTTTTTACTTGATGACAATGTCCTCTGCTTGCTTTGATTTTTGATCAGTAAAGCTCAAAATTCTGGAACTAAACAGAGAATAATTAAAAAAACCAGAACACATGAAATATATTTGACAAATAGGTATTGATAATATGAATATCCATACCAAACAAAGAGTAATGCTTATAAAAAGACCAAAAAGTTTCTTTTATTGACTGGGGTTAGTGGAGAAAGTAACCATGCAAAGTGTTTCCTCAATATTGTATATTAAAAAATTATAAAGGTAAGTTAGTGATACTGCCAGGAAGGTCTAAAAAGCAAAAGCATGAGTCACTTGTCTGCCACAAAGTCCAAAAGAGGATTGATCAAAAACATGGTAGATTTTGCAAAGACAATAGTCATCCCACTGGAGACAAGTATCAGATTAAGCACCAAATCATTGGATGATCAAACAAACAAGTTTCAACTTACTGATACGCTGATCAAGCAGCGTATCCTAATCTCTTGGAAATCAAATAAGCAAAGCAGAGTGTCTAGAAGTTCAACTGACGCTGAATACAGAAGCTTAGAATCTACAGTAGCTGATCTAACATGGTATAATTGGATCAGATTGTATATTTTCTTGAAGATTTTGAAGAAAGTCATTGATTTCAATAGAGATGAGAGTAGCAAAAATTAAACAAACTATTAGATGAGTTGACTTGATTAAAATGTCCTCTGCTTGCTTTGTTTTTTGATGAGCAAGCTCAATATTCTGGAATTAAACAGAGAGTATGGAGGAATAATTAATGACACCAAATCATTGTATTGTTGAGTTTAATGCTTATAAAAAGACCAAAATGCCTCTTTTGTTTGGTTGAGTCTAGGAATGACAAATAGGTGGGTGGAATCAGATATGGGCTAAAATCAAAATGGATTAATGAAAACAGATAAAATATTCGAGAAATCCATGTTCAACGTGGCTAAAATATGATCAGGTAAAAACACAAGCTAAAAGTCAAAATAAGTTTTACACGTTCAAAAAAGAAAGAACACATGAAATATATATAATTAACATATTTGACAAATAAGTACTGATACTTTAAATATCCATACCAAACAAAGAGTAATGCTTATAAAAAGACCAAAATGCCTCTTTTATTGATTGGGGGTAGTGGAGAAAGTAATCTCAGTATTAAAAAATTTATAGACAAATCATGCATAGTTTTTCCTCATAATTTGCATGTTAAAAAATTATAAAGGTAAGTTAGTGCTATTGCCAGGAAAATAGTAAATTGGTGCTCACTTTATGATGTGTTTGGTAAGGAGAAAAACACACCATACTAAATAAAATTCCATTTTAGGAAAATAGCAAATTGGTGCTCGAATACTACTCCCAAAACATGCATTTATGTTCAATACAACAATAACATACTCAGTGAAGATCCCACAAGTAGGGTCTCGGGAGGAAAAAATGTACGCAAACCTTACCACTATCTCATAGAGTTAGAGAGACTGTTTCTGAAATACCTTCATCTAAAAAATCATCCCCAATAGCAGAAAGTACTAGATATGAAACGACTAGAATGGACAACAAATGAACATATATAGCGACAATAAAAATAACAAAATAAATGACTGACAATAACAACACAATATATAATGATACGACTACTAACCTACTAAAACCCAAAGCTTCTAATCTTCTACCTTAATACGCGACTTCCACTCCTTTCTATCTAAGGTCATGTCCTCGGTGATACGAAGTTGTACCATATTCTATCTAATCACCTCCCCCAATACTTTTTCGATCTACCTCTACCTCTCCGTGTAACTTCTAAATCCATCCTCTCACACCTCCTGACAGGAGCATCAACACTTCTTTTTTGCATATGCCCATACTATCCCGATACTAAAAAAATATCCATCAACATATATCTTTCCAATATAAAAAATACATCCTTAATAATAAAATTGACTAAAAATGCATAAAATAAAAATCCCTATTGTACAAATACAATTTTCAAATGAGGATACAACTTGTTTTCCAGAAAAACATTTACTACCAAACACAACCTTAGGGGAAAACTGAAAAAGTGATACTTTGAGCCCATGCTCAATAATGCTTCTTTAAAACTGAACTGGAAACTTCGTTCTAAAAATATGCACCTTGATATAACTCTTATAAGATAATGCAATCAAAGCAAAAGATTAAATACAATCCAATAACTTTCTATGGATTTTGATTCGATTTTGTAAAGCCCTAGAAGCAATGATTAAAACTTTTTCCAACAATAATGACTAAATTGCTCTCTACTTCAAACTATGTGTTTTACTTCCTTTTTTTTTTCTACAGAAGCTTGAAGTTTCATGCCAAGATTTAAACAAACGAAAGTGTTAGGATCGACAGGAATCAGGTGTCATGCATAAGCTAGCAATGCAACCCTCGAAAGACCAATGAACAATCCACTATATAAAAAAGAGTACACAATATTGAGAGAAATAACCTCACCAATTCACTCAGAATACAAAGAGGTCCACACAAGTGTTAACTCACCGTTTCTCTCCCTACACAAAACTCTCAAGCTTTCGTGGCTACATTGTGAATGCTATCAAGTTAGAAGGAATGAGCCTCTATTTATAGAATCATAAACCTTTTTCTACTAGAAAAAGAATTTGTCAAATATGGAGAAATTCTATTTTTCTTTTCCTACTAGAAAAAGGATTTGCCAAATATGCAGAAATTTTTTGGCAATTGGCTTGTTTTTCTTTCTGAGTTAGATGCTTTCATTAGTTTTTAAGCCCTTCTTGTCCAGTGGGTCTGTTGCATTATTGGTTATCTGGCTTACGGTTTAAGGAACTTGGAATGGATATGACCGCAGGTGCTAGATTATATTGAAGATAGCGGTCTTGAGGTGATTGTCAACTCTTGTAAGAAACTTCAAGAGCTTAGGATGTTCCCTTCTGATCCATTTGCTCCAGGACCAAATGTACCCTTGACAGAGCAAGGCCTTGTAGCTGTCTCGGTGGGTTGCCCTAAGCTTAAGTCAGTTTTATACTTCTGCAGCCAAATGACAAATGACATATTAGTTACTATTGCAAGGAACCTTCCTAATATGATCCGATTTCGTTTGTGTATTATCGAGCCTCGAACTCCTGATTACTTAACCCTTGAACCACTTGATGCTAGTTTTGGGGCCATTGTGCAACACTGCAAGGAACTGCGACGACTTTCTCTTTCTAGCCTCCTTATAGATCATGTGTTTGAGTACATTGGGGTCCATGCTAAGATGTTGGAGATGCTTTCCTTAGCTTTTGCGGGGGATAGCTTTGTTGGAAATTTTGGGAAAGCAAGACAACAAATATTACTCAATACTTATAACAAGAAGAGAAGTGGAGGAAAGATGATTTTCTATTCAACTTTTTGTCTTACACAAAATGTCTAGGTTACATGACTATTTATAGGTAAATTCATCCTTGTACCTAGCCTAGCATACATGTATCATAATTAATACTTCACATCCTCCAAGTTCATGAATACACCTAACTAGACTTAATCTAGACTTTTTCACCAATTCATGTATTTCCTAATACATTAATCTTCTAGTTCATGAACTAAATTAAATATGATGTGAACATACTAAATAATGTGAACAAGTTTATTTTTTCAATATCCCCCTTAAACTTGATTCACTACTCCAAGAGTAATCCGCAGCTTCTGAAAAATATCAGTCTTCAACGACTTGGTGAAAATGTCTGCAACTTGGTCTTGAGATTTCACAAACTCAAGCTCTACCTCTTTCTTCGATATACAATATCGAATGGAATGAAATTTAGTATCAATATGTTTTCTCCTTTCATGAAACACCGAGTTCTTGGCCAACGCAATGGTTGATTTGCTATCAATACAAATCTTAGTTGCATCTTCTTGTGGTTCGTAGAGTTCTTTCAACAAGCGCCTTAGCCAAGTTGCATGACAAACACAAGAAGAAGCTGCTACATATTCTATTTCACATGTTGACAAAGTCACAATTGGTTGTTTCTTAGAATTCCATGTAAATGTAGAATTCCCAAAGAAGAAAAGAAATCCGATAGTACTTTTTTGATCATCAACATCACTAGCCCAATCACTATCACAATAGCCAACAAGCTTGAAGTCCTTGGAAGATAAATAAAAAATTCCATAATCAAGTGTACCTCTGATGTACCGAAGTATTTTTTTGGCTGCTTTTAGATAGAAAGTTGTTGGATTTTTCATAAAGCGACTAACAAGTCCAACACCAAAAAGAATATCAGGTCTGGTACAAGTTAAATACCTTAGTCTTTCGGCAAGACTCTTGAAATATATGGAATTAATATTTTCTCCATCTTCATGCTTAGACAGTTTAATTCCACTACCATGGGGGAGCTAATAGGCTTGTAATTCTCCATCTCAAATTTCTTGAGAATCTCCTTTGTATATTTCCTTGAGAAATAAATATGTCATCATTCTTCTGCTCCACTTTAATGCCATGATAGTATGACATTAGGCCAATATCCGTCATCTCAAATTCTCTTGCCATTGACTTCTTGAAAATTTCAAACATCTTTGGATTATTTCATGTCAAGATCAAATCATCGACATACAAACAAACAAGTGATATGTCACCACTTTCATTAATTTTTACATAAAGTGCATGCTCATGTGTACACTTTACAAAATCATTGACTTGAAAGTATTTGTCAATTCTATAATTCCAAGCTCGTGGAGCTTGTTTCGAGCCATAAAGGGTATTCTTCAATTTCAACACTTTATCTTCACCTCCTTCAACCTTATAGCCCAAAAGTTGATCAATGTATACTTCTTCCTCCAAAATCCCATTCAAGAAATCCGACTTCACATCTATTGATGGATTTTCCATTGATTCTGAGCTGCCAAAGAAATAATCAAGCGAATTGTCTCAAAACGAGCAATTGGTGCAAACACCTCATCATAATCAATATGGGCCTTTTGCTTGTAATACTTTGCTAGAAATCTTGCTTTATACCTCTTTATTTCACCTTTGGAATTTTGCTTTAGCTTGTAAATCCATTTTACTCCAATGGTGTTTTTCCCTTTTGAAAGTTTTGCCAACTCCCAAGTATCATTCTTCTTGATTGCCTTGATTTCTTCATTCGTCGCAGCTCTCCATTTTGGATTACCAACAACATATTCATAACTTACAGGTTCGCTGTCTACAAATAAACAAAAGTGAGTTAAAATCACATAAATGTTCTGTCACTTTTTTAGTTGTGTCATACAAGTATCGAAGACTTCTAGACTTTTGAGTTACATTGCTTGAACTTGATTCTTTAACTTCTTGAACTTGTGATGGAGGCTTTGTAGGTGGCGTAGTAGGCTGCTCCACCACTTTTTCATCAAGTTCATCAACAACGAATGGACTAAAAGAGTAATCTTGCTCTTTAGATGTCCATTCCCAAGCAATATCTTCATCAACTTCTACATCTCTGCTTACGGTAACCTTGCTATTTCTTGGGTTATATAACTTATAACCTTTAGATCTTTGTGCATAACCAACAAAAACATACCTTTCACTTTTTTCATTAAGCTTAGATCTCTTCTCATCTGGCACATGTACATAAGAAATGCTTCCAAACACTCTCAAAGTGAGCAACTTTTGATTTGAAACCACTCCAAATCTCTTACGGTATTTTGCCATAAACGCTTTTGGTGTCACATTGATTTGATAAATACACTGCACAAGCAACTGCTTCAGCCCAAAATTCCTTAGGCATATTTTTTCTCTTCAACATACTTCTTGCCATGTTGAGAATAGTTCGATTCTTCCTCTCAACCACGCCATTTTGTTGAGACGATCTTGGAACGGTCAAAAAATGACGTATTTCAATTTTGTCACAAAAAACCTTGAACTCACTTGAAGTGAATTCTCCACCATTATTGGACCGAAGTGACTTTATTTGATAGACACTTTGCTTCTCCACCATGCTCTTAAAATTCTTGAAGTTTTCAAACACCTCAGATTTTTCCTTCAAAAAATACACCCACATTTTTCAAGAATAATCATCAACAAAGAGAAGGAAATAATTACTTTTATCAAGTGAGGCTGGCTTGATAGGTCCACACACATCCATATGAATCAATTCCAAAAGACACCGTGCACTTGTCAATGACTCTTTGGAAAAACTTTTTCTTGACTGCTTTCCAAAAAGACATCCTTTGCAAAGTTGATTAGGATGGTTAATGGTTGGGAACTCTTTCACCATTTTTTTTTATCAATCTTAGACTATCAAAGTTCAAATGACCAAATCTCATATGCCAAAGCCAAGATGAATTTTTGACACATGAAAATAAGCACCTTGGTACATCACTTTGAAGATTCAACACAAACATTTTATTTTTAGCCATGGAAACTTTGGCTAATAATCTTCCATTTTTGTCTTTCATTGTCAACATTTTATCTTTCAAATGAATGCCATAATTTTTCTCCAAAAGCTGCCCCAAACTCAGGATATTACTTATTTCTTTTATATACATGACATTGGAGATAAATTGATGACTTTCATCTTTCAAACAAATTAAAATCGTACCTTTTCCTTTGATTTGAACTTTTGAAGAGTTTCCAAGAGTGATGTTGCCACCATTAAATTCCTCAATCTCAGCAAATAATTGCTTCTTCCCAAAAATATGACGACTAGCGCTAGAATCAAGGTACCATTTATTTTTCTTAACACTTTCTTCTTCTTTACATGCCATAAGTAAAGTGTCATTTTCATCTTCATTTTTTCTCTCCACAAAATTATTTATCTCCTCTAAATTATTTTTGCATTCCCATGAAAAATGACCATACTTATGACAAGTATAACACTCAATGTTTGATTTGTCATACCTTCCTTGATTTGACCTCCATCCTCTACCTCTTCCACGACCTCTTTCTTGGTTAGAGTCTTGACTTCCTTTTTCTTTGGTTGGAGGTTGACTACCACCTCTTCCCCCTCTACCACGACCTCTTCCATGCCCACGACCTCTTTGTTGTGAGCCACACCTTTCATCTTTCTCCTTCAAATAAATTTTTGCTTGCAAAGCTTGTTCAACCGACTCTTGTTTCGGTTTCTTCAACTTTTCTTCATGTGCTTGCAAAGAACCTGTGAGGTCTTCTGTGGTCATGGTGTCCAAGTCCCTAGACTCTTCAATCGCAACAACAAAATTAAATTTTGAATCTAGGGATCGTAATATTTTTTTTAACAACCCTATCATCCTTCAACACTTCATCATATCTATTCATTTGATTGACAATTGCCAACACCCTTGAGATATAATTCAAAACTGATTCGGATTCCTTCATTAGCAGTGATTCAAATTCTTCTCTTAAGATCTAGAGACGAACCTTTTTCACCTTATCCAAACCTTTAAAGTATGTTTGGAGAATATCCCATGCTTGCTTGGAGTTGGTTGCATTTGCAACTTTCTCGAACATCTTTTCATCCAAACTTTGATGGATGAGTGTGAGTTCCTTTTGGTCTTTCTTCTTTGTACCAACAACATCATCTTCTTCTTTGATGCCACTCTCCACAATTTCTCATACATCATAGGCTCCTAGCAAAGCCTTCATTCAGATGCTTCGACTTCTATAATTTTCTTTGGTGAGCACCGGAACTTGGAATAAAATTTCATTGGAGTTACTCATTTTCTCTCTATGTTTTGTTGCCTCTAAAATACACCGGCTCTGATACCAAATGTTGAAAATTTTGGGAAAGCAAGACAACAAATATTACTCAATACTTATAAGTAGAAGAGAAGTGGAGGAAGGATGATTTTCTATTCAACTTTTTAGCTTACACAAAATGGCTAGATTACATGACTATTTATAGGTAAATTCATCCATGTACCTAGCCTAGCATACATGTATCATAATTAATACTTCACATCCTCCAAGTTCATGAATACACCTAACTAGACTTAATCTAGACTTTTCCACCAATTTATGTATCTCCTAATACATTAATCTACTAGTTCATGAGCAAAATTAAATATGACATGAACATACTAAATAATGTGAACAAGTTTATTTTTTCAACAAGCTTTTCCTTAAACAAGATTGATGTTCAAAATTCCAAACTTAAATTATCCTTTCTTATACACTTAAACTTTACGGACGACTTAAAGCTGCATGAGAAAAGCTGAAAATCCGTAAAAGAGAGAATATATGCCAAATAAGCTTGTAGTTACAATCAATTTCATGAAATATCCATTATACAAAATAATGATTAGCTCATTAATATTTCTCCAACTCTTGATTACAATTAAGTCTTCCATATTTTCAGGCCAATGATCTGAAGTTCGTCCCCTCCCATCATATCTTCAACATATTCCTTAATCTTCCAAGCAGAATCTACAAGTTGAGGGCTCTCTGCAAGTTCAATGATTTTCAATGAACAAATATCCCCGAAACTAGGTGGAATCTCCTCAAGCATATGACATCTCTGTAGTTCTAATTTCTCAAGTGCGGGAAAGGATGTCTCCCCAAGCTCCCAGTTAAAAAATGACACTGCCACCAACTTCAAAAATTTGAGATTCTCAAAGGTGTCTTCCTCCCTCATGTTCCATTCTCCCCCCTGAATGATTGTATAATAAAGGGACAACTCTTCAAGGTTAGGAAGTCTCCCTATTGTTGACAGTTCATCGGATGTCAGAGAAAAGTGAACCAAGTGCAATATTTTCAAATTCGAAGGGAAGTGAAAATCCCAGGACCAATTTGTTGCTGCAAAGGACTTACTGTCATTTGTGTTTGAACTTTCAAAACATACAGTGAGTTCTTCTAGTTCAGTTAGGAAATTCAATTTTGGGAACCAATGTTGCTCTGTTGAATAATCTGATGATTCCTTGAGATAAAATATAAGCTCTTCAAGATTGGGAAACCTTTTGAATATATCCTCTGTGTCTTTTGAGTAGGAAAGCACGAGTTTCGCTAAATATCTCAACTTCTCTAACTTTGTGTCTTCTGGTATCAATATTGATTCATCTACATCCAAATCAAAGAAGCAACAATCATGTATGCACAACACTCGCAACTTTAAAAGATCCCAAATTCTCGGTAATAGTACTAAGGTTGTTCCGGCATTTTCCAACACTAGGGTCTCTAGATTCCAGAGGTTTGAGAAAGACAAAGGCAGAGATTTAACTTCTGTCCCAATGTGTAAGAACCTCAAATGATTCAATATGCATATTTCATTCAGCAAAGAATCATTCACCTTGATAAAAGAGGGATGCAGGTTCAACACTCTTAGAAGCCTCAAGTGTCTAAGGTGAAATGTATCAGAAAGACGGTTGTCCAGCATGTCTCCATTTATCCTCAAAGAATACAGGTGTTTACCGGAAAGCCTTTTCTTATTTGAATCAAACAGGATAAAATTGTTAAGCCCAAAGAACTCACTGCTATAATCGATGGTCACTATACGTGGCATCAAATCTGAAGAAGAAGATGGAGCATTTGAACTTATCCGCTCAAACAACTTTTCCTTTCTTGCTTTTATCAAACAAAAGTCATGCACAAGATCATGAAGTTGGATTGTTGGGTACTTACCTATCTCATTGAAAATAATTACCAAGCTACTGGAAATTAAGTTATCCAAATAAACCTTCATCTCTGTCTGTTCCACAAGTCCTTCAGGACGCAAATAATATATCAACAAAGAGGTTATCATTGCAGTATCGTTTGGCCTATTTGCAAGATACAGCAAACATGGCTTAAGGTGATCTGATAAATGTTCATAACTTAATTCTATAACCTTCATCACTTCCACTTCATTGTTCAAAATAAAGGAATTCAAATTATTTCGAACTTCAAGCCACACAGTCTT
>JBCEWC010007892.1:0-20755 GCA_038996855.1 Solanum aculeatissimum | reverse complement strand
GTATGTGTTATATTACATTTATCTCCTGTGGGAACTTGAACACCATGTTGTATGTCAACTGCCTTGATATCTGCTAACACTTTTCTAAATGGTGTCATGTGATGGGATGCACCTGAATCTATAATCCAGTTATATTTTCCTACTTTTGACAAAAAAGAGGATATACCTGCAAAGTTGCATTGGTAATCACCTGTATAGTCCTTAGTCTGTAAATCAACCTGCTTCCCTTTTAAGCTCATATAGTGTTGATACTGATCATCTGAAATGTAATGTCCTCTGGATGAATCATTTGAATTAGTCCTAACAACTGACTCAATCTTTTCCACAGAGGTATGATGAGCTTGTGGACAATTCCTTGTTGTAGACCCTGGTGAGCCAAATGCATTGTCCTTATTCTGTGTTGCTAGGTGCCTTTTACTCTTGAAATCAGGAGGATAACCAACTAGCCTGTAACAATTTTCTTTAGATGACCTTTGAATCCACAATGTTCACACACAGTTCCAGGAATTGTTCCTATCACTCCACCATTTGTCTTCCTAGACTTAAAACTTCCATCCCTGCCAACAGCCAGTAAGCATAGTGAATCTCGATTCACCTCAATTGTTCCTAGCTTCCTCTGACTCTCCTCTTGAACAACCACAGAGTATGCTTGGTTCACACTTAGAATGGGTGTCCTAAGGAGTATGTCACTTCTAACATGGCTATAAGATTCATTCAGTCCTATGAGAAATTGCAACAATCTCTGATTACTCAAATGCAGAACATAAGCTCCTGATTCTGCACCCTCACTCACAGGAGGTTGAGGTGCTAACAAATCCAACTTATCCCAATAATCTTTCAGCTTAGAGTAATAGGATGTAATAGAATCAGTACCTTATGTATGCATGGTTATTTCCCTCCATAGTTGATAAATTCTAGTAAGATTTGACTTGTGAAACCTCTCTTTGAACTCATCCCATACCTTCTTTGCGTTAAAAGCAAGAACTATACTCGAAATCAGTTATGGTGCCACCACACTGCTTATCCATGAGAGGACCAATGCATTACACATATCCCATTATCTTGCCAGATCTCCCCTGTACATACTTCGAATGCAGCTGCCATCTATGATTCCCAATTTATTCTTTCCCAGCAATGCCAGCTCCATGGATCTACTCCACAGTGTGTAATTCTCTGGGCCTGTCAATTTTAATCCAATCAACAAGGCTCCAGGAGTGTCTGAAGGCTGTAAAAATAGTGGATGTGTATAATCCAGCTGTGATATCTGTGTGTTTCCACCCTGCGACTGCTCTGAACTTCCCATCTCCTTTAAGCTTCAACAATGGAGCTATGAACCTTGATCTTAGAGCTAGAATGATCTTGGCTAACTAACTAATCACATGCACTAATTCAGCATCACTCAACAGTTACATGATGTGACAACCGACAATTCTAGTGTTAGACGCTTGCTACGTTTGACATTATTACAGCAATACTCGAATTCTGACTGGAAGAAAAAATACTACTCTATATACTACCTCCGTCCCATATTATATGGGCATCTTACTAAGTTAGGATAAAATTAATTATTTTTTTCTCATTTTACCCCACAATTAATTAGTGTATTAATAATTTTTTCTAACTTAATTTAATGTACATTGATATAAATGAAGGATAAAATGGTAAAGTCTACTAGTGTATTAATAATTTCTTAATAACCGTGTAAAATAAAAAGTATCCATATAATTTGAGACTGAGGTAGTAGTTTATTTCAAGTATACTTCCTAGCTACCATCAATATATATGTACTAGACAATTCTATTCATATTAGGCAAGCGGACAACACATTAAGATCTAAGAACACAAAAAGGATAAGCATTTTCAACAAATTAAAGCACAAACTAGCATAAAATTGTAACATTCTCTTCTAGTGATCGATTCATTGCATGTAATTTGATATAGATAGTTATTTATTAGGTTCATTTTTGTCATTCCTTATTCACATGCAGGTAATACTAATAACGTAGTTAACAAACATATATAACACAAACGAAAATTTAAGTCATCACCTATCTCGCAACAAGTCTTGAAACTCTAAAGAACCAGAATTTTTCCCTTTTCCAAAGTCTTAGCTCATTGTTGATCTAAAACAAACAAAAAATACAATAAATCAACAAATAATTCCCTATAATATCCGGATTATATCAAAATCCTAACTCTTGACCACTTTTATGATCATCTTCCTCAACTAGGGATTTTTCCTACCATTAATTGCAGGTAACAACCTTTTCATAAGAGAGTATCCCTAGATTCTAAGGTCTACTAATCAAATTACAAGTTAAAGGAACATTAACTTATCTTTATCGAAGAAACATGTAAAAAACTAAAGAAAAATTATCATAGGTCGCCTCTGGTCTCTTAAGAACGAAGTGGAGAAGTAAAAATGTTTTTGAGACTTTTCTGATTTAAAATTCGCAACTGTCCAGCCATGGTGGCAACAATCTTGTCGTGGCGTGTTGCATGGAGTCAAAAACTCGGGGTTTGCATCCCAAACTTCTAATTCGCAACACACCCTCAAACCACGATATTCTAAAATAAATCTTTTGCGATAACATCAATTTCGGATATTCTACTCACCTGAATTTGATTTTGTAAAGTCGTACAGGCTCCTTATTGTCTTGGCTATCAACTCAAGGGGTCAAACTCATAAATCAACACCCAATGCACTACTGGATTTTCCTAGACCTCACATGACTCTGATTTCGTCCAAGTTTAGCCTAGGCTCAAATTTTCAAGTTAACTCAAGAATTTTCTGGGCCAATTTTCTTCTCTATTGACCTACCCATAATGACGGGGACAGATTGTTACAGTGTCTGGATAATACCTTCAATTAGAGATATTTCTTCTCTTCCATGATTTATATAATAGATGCTTCATAGCAATGAAAAAATTAAGAAAAACAAGAGTTAAGACAAAAAGAAGAAATAGCCAAAGCAAAGAGGTAATTTCAAGCATTTTCTCATTATATGCTAAACAATATCAACTAATTATATTCTTTTATACCTCAAATTTAAGGACATGACATAAATGGATAACTATTTTGTTTAAAAGATTCTCCATCGTTATTTTTTTAATTGTCATTCAGTGTTTAATTTGATATTTATAATTTTAGGGTTCAATTAATTCGAATTTACTATTGAAAATCTTATTTCAAAAGGTGAGCCTATTTTTAGGACTTAAATTCGAAGTCTTTAGTCAACGAGGAAGGAGTAATTACGATTTAATTAACAACTTTTATTGGTTACACTGTACCCTACATGTATCTAGATACTATTTTCAATTATCGGTATCTCTTCTCTTCTTTTTCTATATAATAGATACTTCATAGCAATGAAAAAATCAGTAAAAGTAAGATTTAAATAGATACAAAAGAAGAAGCGCCCAAACCAAAGAGGTAATTTTGTGCATTGTCTTCTTATATTCTGAATAATATCAAATAATTATATTCTTTGACACCTCGAGTTGATGGACACGAGACAAATGGATAATTATTTATTTAGAAAAATTCTTAGTCACTATTATTTTCTATTATTATCATTCAGGTTTAGTTTGATATTTATAATTTTAAAGTTCAATTAATTTGAATTCGCTATGAAAAATCTTATTTCAAAAGATGAGCCTATATTTAGGACTTAAATTAGAAGTCTTTAGTCAACGAGAAAGGAGTAATTACTATTTAATTAACTTCAACTTTTGTTGGTTACTCATTTTGTGTGTTCTTTACGAAATGGTGTACTACCACTACAATGTTAAATATTTTTATACAAGAACTACCTTGTATTGTATTGATATAAAAATTATAAGGATGTAAAATATTAGTGTATACAATACACATTTTCTTAAAGAAAGTATCTCTTTCTTTTCTTCTTTTTATTTTATTTATTTATTTGCCAGGAAGTGTCTAATACTCCCTCAAATTGCCATTAATTTGGCATGAATATATTGCTTTGGATTAATAATAATTATACCTATAGTATCCATGACTTGAAATTAAAAAGAATGTGTCTTTTTGTAGGAATTACAGTTGAAGAAAACAAAATGAACTCAATGGACGACCAAATTCCACGTCTGATTTCTCAAACTGAAACAAATGAGGTCCCTCTCTATGAAAACTATATAAATTTGTTTTTGATTTCATTATCCCACTTTTCTTTTGGATATTAAATATATAGATCATAAGACCTAAATTGAAATTGTAGGATCCTTTTAGATTACTTTCTTTTTTGATATAATTTTAGGTCTACTTTATAGTCCTAACACATGTAAATGTGTTCGAACTTACCAACATGGGTTGTGATGCAGTGGTGGGATTGCTTCACCCTTAACCTGAGGCCTCGGGTTCGAGCCCTGGGAATGGAAAAAATCCTGATGGTCTTATAATTAACTACTTGATAAAAGGCAATAAGCATATATAGATACTTAAATTTGACCTCACTTGTCGCTTATATATACAATACTTCTTCTTTACCAATTTCACCCTTTTAATTGTTGAATATATAGCTTGAAACTCCTTAAATAGCAAAAAGAAAAAAAAGAAAGACAAATGACTCTTATACATTACAAATGGAAGAAGGGAGGAGAATGGATGATTTAGTCGAAAAGTACACAAAGGGTCAAGATCCATCAGGGTCACAAATAAAGAAGTCTGTAAATCAAATCTATGGTAAAAAGTTTAAGGATTTGGACAAATCGTCTATTAAATCATGTACCATATTCAAAGTAAACGTGTGGCTACGTGAATCAAATCCAACTGCTTATACATCAAAGATGGTCTCTATCGGTCCTTACCACAACAAAAATTGTCAACTTGATCCAATGGAAAAGTACAAATTACTGTACCTACTATGGTTTCTTAAACGAAAAGAGGGGCTTAATATGGAAAGTTGCGTTAGTGAATTGGAGAAACGAAAGGAGGAAGCACTAAAGTGTTACGATGATGTAGATACTGATAAATTGAAAAAATTGGAGAAGGAAGCATTAAAGTGTTATGATGTATTTTGTGAAATATTGTTGCTTGATGGTTGTTTTGTGGTTAAGTTTATTCGAGAGTATCGTGGAATACGTCCAATAGGAGAAGACAGGATTCTCAATGGTTATAATGAGACTTACATATTCCAAGACTTGATATTACTAGAAAACCAACTTCCTTTCTTCGTCCTCAACAAGCTTCATCTGATGACAAAGCAAGATGAGGAATTACCATTGACAATATTGGCGAGTAATTCGCTTCCCTTTTTTGTTGACTTGCCAAAAATGACCCTTGAATCCTTTATAGAGACAGGAGGATGTTATAATATCGAACATTTACTTCATTTAGTACACGAACTTTCATGTCATGGGAATCACGAAAAGAAAACAAGAAATAACAATTACCTAACGGGGCATATAGCCATGCCAAATGCAACAGAGCTTTCCGAAGCTGGAGTTAGCTTCGTTAAAGAAGACAAACTTGGGAATAAAATTAGTCTATTTGATAGTATAAAGTTCGAGAATGGATTGATGAAAATTCCTTGTTTTAAAGTCGAAGATAGCACGGAAATCTTGCTGAGAAATCTCATTGCTTATGAGCAACAATCAATTGATGTACAACCTAAATATTTCAGTGATTTTGCATTTTTTATGGATCGTCTTATCGAATCAGACAAAAATGTGAATTTGCTTCACCAGAAAGGAATCATAGAGAACTGGATAGGAGAGGACCAAGAAGTGGCTAACCTCTTCAACAAAATCGGAAAAGGGGTCAATTTAGATCACAATTTCTTTTACCAAAAAGAATGCGTCAAAGCACGTCAACATTGCGAAAAACCATGGAACAAAATGAAGGCGAGTTTGATACGCAATTACTTCAGTAGTCCTTGGGCGAGAGCTTCAACAATGGCAACCATCATACTCCCTATACTCACAACTATACAAACTATTCTAGCTTTCACAGATTCCACTAAGTAGTATGTGATTATCTCAATTGTAGTATTGATGAGCTTATGAGTTTTTCATGTCTCCCTTTTGTATTGAGTTTTATAATTGAATGTTAATTTAGTTTATTTCAAGTGGCTATATATTAAGATCTAAGAAAACAAAGTAACCGCCAACCAAACGATAAACATTTTCAACAAAGCACAAACCAATCTTTCTTGTGCAAGTTGATTTTGGATTGGATTGTTTTGTTTTTCTTATGGAATACACTTTGCCTGGAAATTTCCCCAACCATTCATTTTAACAAATCAAGTTTTAAAAATCACAAAAATAGCCACCAACACTTCATAAAATTTAAGTTAAAAATTAAGAAATAAATTAATTTTGTCTTAGAAATAAATTTTAAGTAATCAACTTTTTATAATGTTAACATTTTTAAGGATATATCAAATATTTTGATTTTTAAAAAAGTGTTTAACAACACTTGTTTACCAAATACATAAATAACTTTGAATGCTAATTAGTTCATTTAAAGTATATTATCGATCACCTCCCACCAACAACAAGTATTAGATAACTCTATCCACTTGACCGATTTAGCTTCTTAAAAATAGGACATGTGGAAGAAAAAACAACATTATTTGATATCAAGTTCGAGAAAGTTTCACAAATGACAAACATCTTCAATAAACTTTCATTCTTTTCTTTACATAGAAGAATGCAGCAAATTGATTCAAACATGGAATCAAACGAAGGAACAGCTATTTTCGGAGTCCTTGAGCAATTTCACCTCATATGTATAAAACCAGCCCATTTAATTTTAATGAGTCAGGTCCCAAATTTGCATCTCAAGTCAAGAGTCAAAAATTGAATCACGAATATTCCTGAGTTAAGGTCGGGGTCGATTGTTGAGTCTGAGTTCAAGATTAGGGTTGGGAGTCAGATTTTAATTCGAGATTGAAAGTTGGTCCTACATGTCAGGATCGAGAGTCGGGCCTTGATATCAAGAGTTGTTTCCCTAGTGGAGATCAATGAATTGGAGGAACTGAAGGAGAAAGCAATAAAGTGCTATGAAGATATAGAAGATCTTGGTAACAATAGTCAATTTTGTCAAATGTTATTGCTTGATGGTTATTTTATGATTGAGTTTGTTCGAGAACGTTGTGAAATGTGTCACAATATTTACATATTTCGAGACTTGATATTACTAGAAAATCAATTTCTTTTCTTTGTCCTCAACATGCTTCATCACATGACAATGCAAGATGATGAATTACCATTGGCAATATCGGTGAGTAATTTGTTTTCCCTTTTATGTAACTTGCCTAAAATGACCCTTGAATTCTTTAGAGAGACTGCAAGATCGCACAAACTCAATTGTAGTGGCAATGAGCTTATGAGTTTTTCATGTCCCCTTTGGTATTGGGTTTCATAGTTGAATCATGAATGATAATTAATTAGTTTATTTTAAGTTTTTATATTTATCATCTTTCATCAACAACATATATTAGATAGCATTATTCATGATTTCTTAATATGTGTGTAAAATTTTTTTGACTAATATGGGACGAAGGGAGTATAATTACAATTTAAATAAATAAGAATTAATTTTAAACCTATAATTTTTAAAAATTTAACAAGTTCAATAATAAGAACACCCTAAAAGTCAAACCGATAAAATTTATACCATAAATCCACTTTTCGCAACAATGCCCACTCATTCTATCGAAATCCTGCATACTCCTTTGTACCAACTCCATAGTCCTCATCCCCATCACTCTCACATCTCTAGTCCCCATGCCAACCTTAATAATACTTACTTAGATTTTATACAAATATTTTTTCAAAATATATTTTCAACTTAATTATTTATCAATTATATCAAACAATAAAATTTGATATCAAATTTTAGAATAAATGGTTGGCTTGAACACACGTACTTATTCTATGCTTTCTTAAATGTAATGACAATACACTTTATTCTATGATACTTTTCTCAAAATGTACATTATTCTATAGTAATCTAGGCGGGGCTTGCAATCACACAAAGGAAAATCTATATATAGTAATCATATATAATTTTATATTATTCATCACACAAAATAATTTAAGAAGAAACTCAGGTACGCTCCAACTAGTCCATTTTCAATTTATAATTTTATATTATTCAAATCAGGTAATTTTTAAAATATTTTATGCAACATCTCACCTCATACACAACAATAACAAATAAATGATTTAGCGATAATTATATAATATGTGTATTTAACCAATACTCTATATAAATATTGTTAAAGATTTTATCGACTTTAGATGCAATCGCATTAGCTTAATTGTTCATTTTAGATGATTTAACGATATTTTTGACCTTTTTCCTAAATTAAATGTATTTAATGGACCTGTAAAAACACTTTACTCAAATTTATTATTGTGTACTTATCTAATTTTTTCACAGAATAGAAATGTTGATTAATATATTTAATTATGACCTAATAACTTTTTCAAGAAATGAACAATATAACTAGACATTGAAATGAAGTAAAGAGGGAAGCGTTAATAATATTCGGTTGACCATTTTATTCTAAGTCGTCCTGGAGTTATAATACTATTCCTTCCGTCCCATATTAGTCGTAATATACGTCATTTAAAAAATCGTGAATAAAAAGTATAATTTTCCTAATTTATTTTTACCATTTTGTGTGTTTTTTTTGAAATGCTGTACTATCACTACAATGTTAAATATTTTTATACAATAACTATCTTGTGGAAATAATTTGTGTTAGTTTCTCAAGTAACTATCTTGTAAATTATTTTTAAAAAAATAATTTTTTTGGTGGGACGGGGGTCGTGGTAGGGTAGGTAATTTTATTTATTTTTTTAATTTGAGATTGGAGGAGAGTTTTGGAAAATGTCTCTTACTTTTTGAAAGGAAGTCGTTTTCCTTAAATTTGAGGAAAATGAGTTGATTTGAAAGATATTTTTCAAAATATTTAAGCCAATCAAACATGAGAAAAATTGAAAAATACTTTCCTCCATACTAAACACACCCGTAATCGACGTGAAATAAATAAATTATGAAACAGAAATATCTATAAATCAAATCTGTCATAAAATATTTTGAGTATTTAGACAATTTGTCTATTAAATCGAGTATCATATTCAAAGTAAATGTGTGGCAATGTGAATAGGTCAATCTAAACAATCACTAAGTCATCCTGGAGCTATAATATTATTCTTTCCGTCTCATATTAATCGCCATGCTTTTTTCTTACACGTCCTTTAAAAAATCGTGAATAAAAAGTATCTTTTTACTAATTTATTTTTACCATTTTGTGTGTTCTTTTTGAAATGGTGTACTACTACTACAATGTTAAATATTTTTATACAATAATTAGTCTTGTTAGTTTCTCAAGCAAGTATAAAATTTATAAGGATGTGAAATATTAGTGTATACAATACACATTTTCTTAAAAGAGTATCTCTTTCTTTTCCTTTTTCCTTCTTTTTCTTTTCTTTTTTTTTGGGGCCAGGTTGTGTTTAATACTCCCTTAAATTGTCATTAATTTGGGATGAATATATTGCTTTGGATTAACAATAATTAAAAAGAATTTTTTTTTCTATTTGTAGAAATTACAGTCAAAGAAAAAGAGATGGCACACTCAATTGATGATCAAATTCCACTGTTTCCTCAAATTAAAAAAGACAAGGTCTCTCTCTTAATAAAAAAACTATATAAATTTGTTTTTAATTTCATTGTCTTACTTTTCTTTTGGATATTAAATATATAGATCATAAGACCTAAAATAAACATATTCATATTATTAAAATATATGACCAATTAATTAGTATCATCTATATTAACTTTTTTTTTTTATAGATATTTTTAATTAGTTTTTTCAATGTAATTTTAGGTCTACCTAAAATAAACTTACCAATTGATCATTTAAACACCTCAACTAAACAAAAGTGTGTCTCATGGACATTCGAATGACCTGAAATACTTTGTGTGTGTCTTATCTACATATTTGAACGGTGATATGTTATTCCAACTCATTTCTAGCTTTAAAAATTTCATAAAATTCCATTATTACCCCTATAATCTACCTCTATTTGGTTCCTAGTTATACCCTCATCCTTCCCCATTTTCAGTCCTTTCTATATCACCACCATCACAAACGAAATTCTTTCTGAAATTCCTTAAATTGCAAAACAAACAATTGACTCCTATTCATTACAGATTGAAGAAGGGAGGAAAGTGGATCATTTAATCGACATAAATGGTCAAGATTCATCAGGGTCACAAACAAAGAAATCTCTAAATGAAATCTTTGACAAAAAGTTCAAGAATTTGAACAATTTGTCTATTAAATCATGTACCATATTCAAAGTAAACGTGTGGCTACGTGAATCAAATCCAGATGCTTATACACCAAAGATGGTCTCTATTGGTCCTTACCATATGGAAAATCCTCAACTTGGTCGAATGGAAAAGTACAAACTATTGTACCTACAAAGGTTTCTTCAACGAAAACAGGGACTTGATGTGGAAAGTTGCATTAGTGAATTGGAAAAACAGAAGGAGGAAGCACTAAAGTGTTACGATGATGTAAAAATTGATGAATTTTGTCAAATGTTGTTGTTTGATGGTTGCTTTGTGGTTGAGTTTATTCGAGAGTGTTGTAAATTATATCCAGAAGAAGAAGAAAAAATTATCAATATAGATGATAACTACATATTTCGAGACTTGATGTTACTAGAAAACCAACTTCCTTTCTTCGTCCTCGACAAGCTTCATGATATGACAAAGGGAGAAGATGAATCATCATTGGCAATACTAGCGGGTATTTTGCTTCCCTTATTTGTTGACTTGCCAATAGAGACAAGGACCCTTATAGGGACTCGTGCAAAAGATTATAATATCAAGCATTTACTTCATTTAATACACATACTTTCGTGTCATGGGAATCGCAAAAAGATATCAGCAAATAACTATAACCAAACAGGGGATATGGTCATGCCAAATGCAACAGAGCTTTCCGAAGCTGGAGTTAGCTTCGTTAAAGAAGACATATTTGGGAATAAAACAAGTCTATTTGATAGTATAAAGTTCGACAATGGATTGATGACGATTCCTTGTTTAAAAGTCGAAGATGACACGGAAATCTTCCTGAGAAATCTCATTGCTTATGAGCAACAATCAATTGATGTACATCCTAAAAATTTCAGTAATTTTGCAACTTTCATCGATCATCTCATCGAATCAGAAAAAGATGTGAATTTGCTTCGAAAAAAAGGAATCATAGTAAATCGGATAGGAGAGGACAAAGGAGTGACTAACCTCTTCAACAAAATCGGAAATGGGATTATAACATATCCTGACTTCTATTACGAAGAAGAATGGAGAAAAGCATGTCAATATTGTGAAAAATGGTGGAACAGATGGTGGAACAGAAAGAAGGCAAATTTGAAGCATAATTACTTTAGTAGTCCTTGGGTGGGAGCTTCAACTGTGGCTGCCATCATACTCCTCATTCTCACAACTATACAAACTATTCTAGCTTGCACAGATTCCATTAAGTAGTATGTAATAGTCTCAATTGTAGTGTTCATGAGCTTATGAGTTTTTCATGTCCCCCTTTTGCATTTAGTTGTATAGTTGAATGTTAAATTTAATTTAGATAAATATTATGGACGATAAGGTGAGTGTTGGGTTGTAGGGTGGAAGATACACTCTTTATATATAATTGAAATTATGTGTGTGTGTGTGTTTTCGCCATTTACATTGTTCTATCATCAATATCTCCTGCATAATCACTATCACAATATCCCACAAGGTTAAAATCATCATCAGAAGAATAAAATAGTCCAAGGTCGATCGTACCCTTTAGCTACGAAGAATTCTTCTGACGACCTTCAAGTGAGTGGAGGTAGGAGCTTCCATGAAGCGACTTACTACTCCAATTGCAAAGAGTATATCTGGTCTAGTACTGTTGAAGTACCTTAGACTTCCCACGAGACTTTTGAACAGATTGGAGTTCATTTTTTTTCCATCATCAAACTTTGGCAATTTTGTTCCACTTTCCATTGGGGTGTTTAGAGGGTTGCAATCGAACATGTTGAACTTCTTCAAAATCTCTTTTGTATAGTTTTCTTGAGATATGAAAATTTCTTCTTTCATTTAATTCATTTCTAGCCCCAAGTAATATGACATGAGTCCTACGTCCATCATTTCAAACTCAAGGTACATAGCTTTCTTGAAAGCTTAAAACAAAATTGGATTATTACCCGTCAGAATAAGATCATCAACATATAGACAAACAAGCAAAATATCTTTGTTAGTATGGACTTTAATGTAAAGATCACATATTTATGGAGGCAACGAGTAAATCCATCGTCTTGAAAGTACTTGTCAATATGACTTTTTCACGCTCGTGGAGTTTGTTTCAACCCATACAAGGTTTTTTTCAACCTCAACACCTTATCTATTTAGTAAGAAGTTAAAAACAAAAAGCTTTCAATTTTTGACTTTCGACTTTCGACTAATAGCGATTTAAAGTGAATTTCAGTGCACTTATATTTATATACCTAAGAAAGGAACAAATACATCAGTTTTTTTTTCCATAAACATAGAAATATCTAGGACTTAAAATGTGCAAATCCCAAAGCCATTATATTGATCTTATACCTTTTATATATTATGTTGAGTTAAAAGAATATGCATAATTACTTAGAATGGGTTTGTAGGGGAGGAAAATATTTGAAATTAAAAAAAAAAATGCAATCTTTTTTAGAGGAAAGTAAGAAACATAAGTTTCACTAGTACCATTTCAATTAATTGTATCTTTTCACCCTTTCACATACCTTATCTTTATCGCTATATTTGTGACCTCCATAGTCCATCCCCCTCCCATATTCCACCTCTATTTTTTATGATATTTATTTAAATTATATACAAATTTATTAGAACAATATTTTACTTGCATACTGAACACACATACAAAAAAAATAACTCGTTAATTTTTTTAATAGTATTTTTCAAGAAAAAATATATTTTTTCGTATCGAACATATTCTTTAATTTATCTAAATCAATTTTTTTAATTTTGAAAAGACGCAAAATACTAGTAGAGAAATGAAACATTAGAGCAATATTTCTCAGAGAGTTTAAATTATTTTAATGGATGATAATGCATGGATCTTATCCTTAAAATTCATAGAAAAGAAATGAATTTAAAACCTTTATGCATGCAGTCATGCACCTTCTTACATGTGAATTAATCCCTTTATTCACAAGATAATTTAATATTGTTTGCTTTGAGTAAAAATGTATTGAAGCTAACCCACATCGTCCACATTGTTAATTCCTTTCCTCACAATATATATATATATATATACATATAAAATGTGCATGTTGACATTTTTTTCATATTCAATTTATTAAAACTTTTAGAAAATATTTTTCTAAATAAACCCTTTCAGGATAAATTTTAAAAATATTCACTATATAAATAAGTTAATCACATAATATATATATATATAACACATTATGCTCAAATTAAACATCTCATATTTTATTGCTTATTGAAGCTAATACATGTAATTAGAGGAAATAAGATAATTTTTATGATTTTTTTTTATAATCATAGCTAGCTGTAACAAGCAGAACGAGGACATCATTTCAAAAGGGGCCTATCTTTCTTGTTTCTACGTTCTTTTTCCCATTTTTTTTTTCTTTCCTATAGTTAACTCCAAGGAAACCTTATATGAACTTCAGTGACCAATCTTCCACAAGAATTTGAATAAATAGAAACACGTATTCTTCGTCCTGTGTGTATTATGTGTCACATAAGACGTACTTGTTTAGTTGTTCAACTTTATACAAGTTTATAAGGCATATATATTATGCCATTTTCAATTAGACTACATCTTTTTCAGTGTATCCCAATAAACTTTTATCTTTTTATTTTTATTCAAATGCAATATGTATGTATGGTTTTTCCTATAGCACCTTTATTTCTTCATTACGAGTCTTCCTTTTAATTAATTAGTTGGAAGCTACTCCAATGTTCAAGGAAAGGTATACATACATATATATAATTAGAATTTTGAAAGTGTAGTGTACTAGCTTTATGGCCAAGTGATACCATATCTTTATTTTAGAAGCATCAAGATAACATAGACAATATTGAGTTCATTTAACTCACTTCTACTTGGGAAAAGAAGCATGTGAAAGGCAACTTCAAAAGGAACGTACTTAAGTAACAATTATCAATTAAATAATGCAATTATGTGCTCCCCAAATAATAGGCTTATAGTTCTCCTTATCAACACGTATAAAATGGGGGATGTAGTAATGGAAATTTCATCATTCATTCAACACAAGTAGTTGAAAAAGTAGAGTGCGGCTATATAACAAGAAGAGCCGCATTCTAGCAATTGATATCCGATAGAAAGATATTATCACACGTTGTTTAAATGGCTAGATCGACGACCCACATTGTTGTGGGTTTGGGGATTGTCATGCTAATGTTTATAGCATTAGCAGAGGCTACTCCCCCTGGAATAGCTAATAATCCAAGCCATTCTCATTGCTCAGATGATGAGATCAAGCAATGCAAGAATCTTCCTCATGTTTGTCCTAAATTCTGTCCAAATGGTTGCATAACTGAATGTCGTTCTTGCAAGCCGATTTGTGTTGATGGCTCTGGAACTTATCCACCACCATCTCCTCCTGAGGAAACTCCTCCATCGCCATCTCCTCCGAAGAAAGAAACTCCACCGCCTTCTCCTCCCAAGGAAGAAACTCCACCGCCATCTCCGCCCAAGGAAGAAACTCCACCATCGCCATCTCCGCCCAAGGAAGAAACTCCACCCCCATCCCCTCCCAAGGAAGAAACTCCACCCCCATCCCCTCCCAAGGAAGAAACTCCACCGCCTTCCCCGCCCAAGGAAGAAACTCCACCGCCATCCCCGCCCAAGGAAGAAACTCCACCGCCATCTCCGCCCAAGGAAGAAACCCCACCGCCATCTCCGCCCAATCCTCCCAAGGAAGAAACACCACCGCCTTCTCCACCCAAGGAAGAAACTCCACCGCCTTCTCCACCCAAGGAAGAAACTCCACCGCCATCACCCCCTAATGAAGATACTCCACCTGCGTCTCCCCCTAAGGAAGAAACACCACCACCATCTCCTCCTAAAGAATCAACTCCACCACCATCTCCTCCTAAGGAATCAACTCCACCACCCTCATCTCCTCCTCCAGAAAAGACACCACCACCCTCCTCTGGTTCTCCATCACCCACTCCTAAACCACACACACCTAAGATGGTCAAGTGCAAGAACAAGTACTATCCCAGTTGTTATGCTAACCAACATGCATGTCCTGCCTCTTGCCCCGATAGTTGTCAAGTTGATTGTGTCTCATGCAAACCCGTTTGTAGTAAGTATTTAGTCTCCCATATTTTATTTTTTTTGCAATAATTTCTCTATTTTTTTCCTTAATTATTTTTATGTCAAACCTTAGCTGTGTATTCATCGAATATTTTCATTTGGCATGTAGAATGTGACAAGCCAGGAGCAGTTTGTCAAGATCCACGTTTTATCGGTGGAGATGGCATTACCTTTTACTTCCACGGTAAGAAGGATAAAGATTTTTGCCTAGTTTCAGACACCAAATTCCACATAAACGCACACTTCATAGGAAGGAGAAACGAGAATATGAAGAGAGACTTTACTTGGGTACAGTCCATTGGTATCCTTTATGGAACTCACAAAATCTCAGTTTCTGCACTAAAAACATCAACATGGGATGATTCCATCGACCGCCTAGCTCTTCACTTCGACGATGAACCAATATTTCTTCCTGAAAGTGAAGGTGCAAGTTGGAAATCTAAAACTGTACGTAGGACCTCAATTACAAGAATAAGCAACACTAATGAGGTTGTCATCGATGTTGAAAATGTTGTCACGATCACAGCCAAAATCGTGCCTATTACAGAACAAGAATCACGAGTACATAACTATGGCATAACGAGTGATGATTGCTTTGCTCATCTTGAACTTGGGTTCAAGTTTGTATCTTTGAGTGATGAAGTGAATGGTGTTTTAGGTCAAACATATAGGAAGGACTATGTGAGTAGAGTTAAGATGGGTGTTTTGATGCCAATAATGGGAGGTGACAAAAAGTTTGCAGCTTCAGGACTGTTTGAAGCTGATTGTTCTGTGGCTAGGTTTCAAGCAAATGGAGAACAATCTGACATTTTTAAAGCTCCAATGAATTTAGAGCTGCCAAGTTTGAACTGCAATAGTGGAGTTTATGGACGTGGAGTTGTCTGCAAGCGGTAGAAGTTATTACTTTACCATTTGATGTCTTGTTATTAAAATAAGGTTTGTAAACCAATATGATGGAGATATACAATAATAATACTAATGGTCCTAAACAAAAAAGATAGTTGGACCAAAGAGAAAAAAAAAATACTCTGAAGTCATTTCTTTCAATATGATTTTTTATGATATTTTTTTTCGATTCTGAGAAAATAGTAATCGTCATGTTATTGAGGATGTAAATTCTATGTATTACTTACATTTGTTTGCCGTTTCATGTACATCATTGTGGATTTCAAAGGAAGATAAATCAAAAGATGAGAAAGACTCGAACTCTCAACTTCATGATCGTATAAAGAAGCTATGAAACCTATGTGCTAGCCGGTCAACAACATCTCTACCCACTTTTTTAGGGAAAAATTATGCTCTATGTCCACTAGGAGAAACATTTTCACGTTTTAGCCCATATTTTGAATTTGTTACCCATTTTAGTCGATATTGAGTATTATCATTTTTTTATCAATCATGAGAATTTTAGGCTACATGTGGTTCAAGCATTTGATTTGTGCTCGACTTCAAGGATCTTGAAAAATAGTTCTAGTGTCGAAATATTAAGAGACTGAAAGCTTGGGAAAGCGATGAGTAAAAGATTTCATGGAACACAATTGTGATTCTAATTAATAACATCAGGCTCACCTCCATATCTCTCGAGATTTGGTAATTGAACTGTCTATAGTTCAACTCAATTGATTGAAAAAGTATCTCTTATGATGAGTTGACCTTTTCAATTTAAGAATGACAAATAAGTCGAGGATGCAAAAGAGGCTTGGAACCTTAGCTTTTAACTTAAATGTGGTGCACTTCATATAGATAAGTAAGGACTTTCTAGACATAATTTTCAAAATTCTAGGTATATTGTCACTCCAACTTCAAAAATAGACACTGCTGCAAATACTCTGAATGCAAAACTAAAAGAAATAAAACACATGTTTTTTTACAAGGGTATGGTTTGATTGTGGTGAAAAGTGATCATCGACTCACATTAAAATATTTTATTCGCACTATATCTTTCTTTATTTCTAAGCAAAAATTCTAATGCACCTAAATCCTCAGAAAATAATATTTTATAATTATTCTATATAACATCTTGTGTTCTCTTGGTCACACTGTCTGCATATATACCATCCTCCTGGGAATGAGTATATACAGTGGCCCTCTCAGTAATGAAAATGAAATTACCCTCTTGATGATGATGATATGTAATGACTCTGCTAGAAGTGAATATGTGATAGTCCTCATGGCAGTAAGTGTGCAATGTATGCAATGAACCTCTTGGTAATTCGAATATGGTAATCATCTCAAGGACCGAAGCAATAAACGCATTGACCCTCTTGGCGATTTTGAATATGATTTATCCCTTCCATGGTGTTGTCTAATGACTTCTTTGATCTAATGGGGTCTCCTTATCAAATACTTGGTATTTTCTTAATATAATCTCTTGAATAGAAATAGATTAGCTGATAAATAGTTCTTTCCTGATGATTTCAAGACAAGTTGCCTCCACAATATTTATACTCCCTCTGTTACATTTCATGTGACATCATTTTCGAAAGTTATTCAAGAATTTTGTAGTAGTTGGAGAATTTGAGAAAACCTTCTATATAAACTTCTAATGGAGTCTTCTTCAAAAAATTTGCCCCGTTGCATACTTCGATATATGTAATCTTCAAACTTGTCTTGTAGGAGAATACATCATCTTGTAGAATAATGAGATCTTCTAAAAGAAATTTGCCTCCGTTTTCATTGTAAAGGAAAATGGAGAGCTTAGGGCTAATACTTAATCGGTTAGCCACTTATGTATCCCATAGAAACAACAGGAATCAAGTCAAATATAATTTCGAATACATAGGAAATTAGGTCATACATATCATGTGAGGAAAATTAGGTCATCACGTAGTTCACATTAAAAGAAATATCATTGAACTAATCGAAAACATAACTACGATTACAAATGTCTTTCCTACCGCTAAAATCATAGAAAAGATTAATTCTTTGACAAAAAAAATTAGGTGCTAACATGTGGAAGGATATCCGTGCAATCACAATCATCGTCTCTTCCTCTGAATTGAACAATGAATCCCATTTTAGGGGTCACATAGAATTGTAGATATTATCCTTCAACTTAACATAGAAGGACGACTTTGATAATATATGGGCATAATCTTCCAATAAGCTCAAATAACAAAAGAACATTACGATTATGTAGAAATCCAACGACACTGACCTTTGATCTAACATTGAGTAGGAATAATCCTCGTTGTTCTGGTAGGTCGGGCCAACTATATGGCAGCCAATCCTCTTGATAGTACAGTAATAGCATCTGGACAAAAATTGAAGTTAATAAATCTGTCAAACTACGATAGCTAATCCATGAAATCATAAAATAATGTCAATTACAAGATTTTAACGAAAACAACACTAATGAATCTTTATTTCTTTCTTCAAGGTTCCACAATCAAACAAAAGCTCAAAAACATAAGCAAGAACGATAAGAAGGAAAACAAAATAACTTGAACAACCTAGACGAGTGAGACTTGCATAAGTGATTGAACATTTTCATTATCGACTTATAAATTGAAGCTTCAAGTCATATTGAAGGGTAAGTAGGAATTCTATTAATCCTCTTGGAGGAGTGGATGGGGAATGCAAAAGAAAGAAAGAAAAAACACCTTGAAGATCCAATAACTATTTTTGGAGAACAATAAAAGCTTAAATTCTTAAATAATTAGTGGTGGGGAGTTTCTCGTTAGTGTTTTGACCAATAAAAAGGATTTGATTGACCAAAGCAGCAATTGTCACACCAACAAAATTACCAAGCCAATATACCCAATGATAGGTCCAAACCATCAGTAGCAAACTTGAGGAGATAGATAGCTGCAACAGATCGAAGTAATTGAGAAATCTCAATTCAATATAATATACTCCTAACAAAAGTAATATGACCATCCACAAAAGCACCAAAAGTGATAGCAGGGTTCAAATGACCTCCAGACGTGTTTGTTGCAACTGCAATAGCCACAAAAAGAGTAAATCCATGGGATATCGTGACAGTGGCTGGTCCGTGGATTGAGATCATCTTGGCTGTAAAATATACCAACATTGTGTTATATCAAAGTGTAAGGAAACTTTTACATGATCATCGTGTCACCTAAAGAATAGTCAATAAGATAAAGAATAAAATGGGTAAGAACTTGTTATAACAAATAGGATTGCATTTATGTGTGTGTTCATACATAAAATATATAATTAGATAAGAATGCTTTAATATTAAGTTGGTTAAACTTACTAAAATAAATGGGCATTTTATTTCTTTCTTTCTTTTTTTCTTTGGAAGGAGAAAAGATTTATGAGTAGTTAATAACTTTTTATACTAATTTCTTGCTCTTATTGCATGCATTAGTTCTAAATAGGGCACTTTAATTTATATTGTGGGATTATGAGCTATGAGTATACACAAAGTTACTTGTTACGTTCACATGAAGTGCACTCTAGCCGCAAAATTGGATCATGAAATGAAAAAGTGATGATTTTAGGCAATGGACTTATCATGATTAATGGTTATGGGAATTAATTTGACCAAATCATATCAAAGGGTCATTAGATGCTATTCCATTAGTTTATTTTTACTCACTTACAAGGAACTTTGCACTCTTTCAAAAATAATAAATGAAGCATAAATCATACTTTAATAACTATGTTGATTGACTCATATTTAGGGATGATTGATTGACGATTTTTTTCGTCACACAAGATTTTTAGTGACGAAATATGATTTATGAATAACGATTTATGATTTGGAAGCAAAAGGCTGGTTTAAAATGGTTTGCGGATGGAGATAGAAACTCTAAGTTCTTTCACGAATATGTGAGGGGTAGAAGAAGGAAGATGAATATAAAAGAAATTCAAACCTTGCAGGGGGATATTATAAATACAAATCAGAATATAGGAGAAGAAGCAGTACATGTATTTAAGGAGCAGTTCACTGAGACTTTGGAAGTGACTGATTTTACGATGTTAGAATCCATTCCAAAACTCATTACAGGAGAACAAAATCAGGAGATGGAAAGGGTTCCTTCTAAAGATGAAGTGCAGAAGGTGATTTTCGAATTAAATGAAAACTTTACATGTGGACCGGATGGTTTTTCAGGAAAGTTCTTTCAAAGTTGTTGGGAAATTATTGGGGAGGATATTTGGAATATTGTGAGAGCATTTTATAGTGGGTTTGAGTTACCAAGATTCATTACACATACCAATTTGGTGCTCATACCAAAAAAAGAGATGGTACAGACTTTTGGGGACTTAAGACCCATAAGCTTAAGTACTTTCACCAACAAGATTATCTCCAGAATAATACATGAACGAATTTCAGCAGTACTGCCACTGATTATTTCAAAAAATCAATCTGGATTCGTTAAGGGGAG
>JBCEWC010007891.1:0-20757 GCA_038996855.1 Solanum aculeatissimum | reverse complement strand
AATTTTATGACCATAGTTACAAAATGTAATTTTAGAAATTATAGCTATTTTAGCCTATTATGTTTCACTAGGTGGCTATTTATGAAAATTCCACTAAAATATATGCAAATATAGAAAAACTGTTTCCGAAAGACCCTCAACTCAAATATATCAATCCCAAAAGTAGAAATACTAGATATAAAAATGACTAAAGTGGAAAGCGATAGAAAAACGCATAAATACATTAAAAGTAGCAAAATAAATTATAGTCAGTGACAACCAATAAAAGGCAAAGCATCATCCTACTCCTACTAGCCTACTAAACTTCTATACTAATACCCGACCTCCATTCCTTTCTATCTAAATTATGTCATATCGTGTTTAATCACCTCCCCCGATACTTCTTTGGTCAAACGAAACAAACAAATTAAAACAGAAGGAAGAAGGAGTAGACGACCCGATAATGGACCATGAACTCTATGTTTACTTAGGACAGACTACAAGATAAAGTGGGCTTTAGTTCCTGGGCTGAAGTTGAGGCCCATTATTGTTCGCTTTCGGAATACGAAAGCCCAATAAATTGTTTCAGAAATTTGGGGAGCAATTCGACCCGAAATTGAAAATCCGAAAATGGAGTCGAACCAAGCCCTAGTTCCAGAGAAGGAGGAGAAGAATCAGCTGAATTCCGACGATTTCAGAGAAGATGAAGCTGAAGAAGAAGAACAACAACAAAGAGTGGAATGTGGTGATCACGGAAATGCGGAATCTCAAACATCGTCGTCATTGAATGGCAAAGACATACTGAAAGCGATTGAAGTTGTAGAGAGAGATTCTATGGCGATCGCTCACAGCTATATTTCACTTTTTGCTTCTCTTCGGTCAACTTTATCAGAGGTTTCTTCTCTCTGTCCTTAATTCATGTTAAGCATTTTCTCGTAATCTCAGTAGTCAGTGGTGTTGAGGATACTGCTGCAAATACTGCATAGGTTCATTGTTTGACAAGTATCCCGTTGATTTGGTTTGAGATGATTGTATGTCAGTGGAGGGGATAAATGTGAGATTTAGAGAACCCACAATTTATAATGACGGAATGGATATTGAGGATAGATATAGGCTAACCTTCAATTAGTTTGGATTCTAGCCAAGTAGTAGTATTTGGATAGAAAAGCATGCTTATGATGATCAACCAGCTGCATGGTGCTCTGGGCTCTTTGCCTGCTGTTTGATTGTTCATTTTCTTGTCAAGTTTCTAAACTGGAATCAGTTTTCATCTGGGTAGATAACAAAGGGGTTTCAATTCATAGCATTTGATTTTGTATCTGAATTTCTCACTCTTTTTTATATTAACACTTCTCACCATCACATTTGATACTTTTCAACTGTAGTTTAAATGGTTTGGTACGTTGTTTATTATGCGCATCGTCTCTTGGGATATTGAACTTGGGTTTCAGGTCTCGTGACTGTCATGTTCTCTGATGTAGAGTTAGGAATGTTGCTCTGCTGGCACTTATATGATACTTTGGAGATAAAGGAAAGACCATGTGAAGGGGTGGAATATGAGTTTACAGATTGGACATGTCTGTCTTTCTTTAGTTTTTGTGTGCCAAAGAGATCACTGTTTGTATAAATGATTAGGTCTCTTTCACAGAGAACCATTAGTTCTCTTCTTTCTGATAGATTGCTTGTATATGGCATTCTTCCCCAGAATTTCAATAAAATATTATTTTATAATAAGAAAGGATTGGATAAGGATTTTGCTTGAGGTATCAATCTTATTGGGATGAATTAGTTCTATTTCACCTTTTATCTTTAATGTGGCATGTGACTGTCACCTGACAATCTTCAATGACTTCTGCTGAAAAGTGATCCGGTGACTGAGTGAGATTTTTAGGGGAATTTAGATGCAAACTGCAATCTAAGGGATAGATGGCATAGTGCCATGTAATTATGAACGGCAAAGTGCCAAAAGCATGAAGTTTTTCTTCCACATATCTGTGTTACGTTCATGTTTAAAGGAGATAGCATGATTTTGCAGGTTACTAGTACTTCTATTGATCACATGAAATGCTTTGGTGATGCAGCAGGACGAGTTCAAGAATGTGGTATGCATTTTAGCCGATACAATTCAGTTGTTGAAGTCCTTGACATCATTATAGTTTTTCTTTTGTTCTGCTTGTTGTTCGCTCATTGTTTATTCAACAGACTTAAGCATGCCAGTGTGTAACCTCATACTAGATCCAACAATTATTTTTTGAGGTAAGATAAACACAAGATCCAACATAGTAATCCGCTCTTATCTATCAGTTCTCTTTGAAACACATAGATCATCAATGTTCTATAATAAAAGCCTTCTTAGAGTTATTCAGAATTTTAAATGTCATAAGTTGGTACCATGGATCCGATGTACCAGCTTTACTTGTAGGCAAAGTGGAAGAGTATGGATAAGTGGAGATTCCTGTCTACTTTTCCATTTCTCTCTTTGTTGCATTAGTAATCCTTTTTCTAGAAGATGAGGCAATTGGCTTTGCCTGAGATCATTAATTCAAACTTCAAACTAGATGTGACTGCAAGTGGTTGATCTCTGATCTGCTAACCCCAGCTGCATTATGCATGAGACGCCTGGTTTCTCGTGACCAATTCTTTACATAGTTTTTTTGGTTGTTTCCATATTTACCACTAGGCCAAACTAGTTAGGATGTCAGCCCAAAGCTTGAATTAGGAGAATCACTCTAGAGAGTAAGAGATTTAGGATAAGTAGAAGTAACAGAATTTAAGGAAGTCAAATTGGGAATTTGGCAAACTTTTTCCAGCTTCTATTCTTCGGTGCCTGTGGTTTGAAAGAAATAGCAGATGCTTTGAAGGAAACCCCTCTCCCATCCATATTCTAAAATACAGATGGCTTACGAATCTGGTGTAACTACTACCAATGCAAATAATTTTGTTTAGCGCTTGAATTTGTTAGCTCTCTAGGAAGTTTTTAGAAGGTCCATTGTTTCTGGGAGCTAACTTGTTGGCTACAGGTTGTAATTTTAGCATCTATTGGATGAAATTGTTAATGGAATTTTACTTTACCTGATTAAAAAGAAAATATATAAGAAAGATAGAATATATTCACAGCAAGTTTAGCCAAGGAGTGAGGTTGAAATGAGATTAGACAGGATTACGGTGCTGAAATGCAGAAATTTGCTGGAGGAAGTGAGGGATTTTGCAGGCACCCAATACTGCCAAAGATGCAGTAAGATGGTATCACAGTGAGGATGGGATCTACTCAGTTGGCAAGGCATACGAGGAGGAGTGCAACCTGCAAAGGAGTAGATACCAGAGTTTATGGAAACGGATATGGAAGAATTCAGCACCAGCAAAAGTTAAGTGCTTTACCTGGTTAGTCATCAGAAAGGCATGTTTGACACATGAAGTTTTGAGGAGAAAGGGAAAGATCATACTTCCTTGGTGCTCCTTATGTGGGAAGATCTTACACTGCTCTTTCACAACACAAGTCTGGTCCATGTTCCTCAACCTTTCAGAAGTGAAATGGACTATGCAGAACATACAACCGATTTACTAAGTTGCTGGATCAGGAGAGGAGGCAGCAAGAGGCAGAAGACGTGGTGGGATTTAATTCCACACTGCATTTGGTGGACAGTGTGGAAGAAGAGGAATAGTAGGAACTTCAAAGATATATCCAATTCCATTCATAAGGTTAAATGGAAATTGTATCTCTATATTTTTGGTGTAAAGAGATAGGATTAGAGGATTCTGATCAACTTTTAGAATTCTTAGGATCCTTGTAAGTATTGCACTTATTGTTCTTTTTTAATTTTCTTGAGGTTTCCAGCATATCCTTTATGCTGAAGAATACAATGTTACCACTTATCAAAAAAAAAATGCAGAAAATTCAGATATCTAGACTCGATTCTCCAGGGGAAAAAGTTTGATATATAAAGATGTGATCATAATTATAATAGTATGTTTGATATGGATAAGTGCTACTAGTGTGTTTTGTAATATGACTATAGGAGGATAGTCATCAAAGAGAGAGACAAATTTTATGTGATATAATTCCAGATCTCTCCTTTACTGATTTTATTTCTTAAATGCATTCACCATTTCATTAATACCCAATTCACATGTTTTAAATAATGTATTAAACTTGGGATGCACTTGTATTAATGTTTGCCTGTTTATCTTGCAGCACTTGATGCAGCAACTAAAGGAAACCGCTATATAAATTCTTGCTTAAGGTAGTGTTTTTGTATTCTTTAGTCAAGTCCCTATGGTGACTTCCTGAAAAAAAAAAAGAACTATCAGACTCACTCTAAAGAGTAGGGAGGAAGCACCAAGTTAGTGTACCTATTATGCTTAGATGGTATAACTTCTTAGTTTATATGGTATTGATTTGCATGTAGTTTGGTGGACACATCCGTCAAGCCTCTAAATAGGAACTTGCATGTTTTGCATCAAATAATAAAATTACATCCCTCTTTTCTCCCCCACCCCAAAAGATTTGCAAAATCTACTATTCTGGTGAATCTTTCTGAGCTAACTCTCTCATTGCAGATTGAACGAGGAAATGAAAGGAATTGATAATCTTGCAACACAGCTGTATCCTTTCTATATGATTCTGGTTTTATGTTAAAGATTGTTTCTCCTTTAAGTTGCCATATGCTTTACCAACAATTCTTTATTTAAAGTTTGACAATAGGATGCAATGCTGATTCTTGTCGTTGCTGTTGGCAAGTAACCAGTGAACTGACAGGTTTGTTTCATTGCTTTTCTTTTCATAAATAGGTTTACGTTTATTCCCTTGAGCCAGAATTCCTGGGCACCTTGCTCCATGTGATGACGAAGTATGACTGTTTCTACTGTTTACAGCCAATCCATATATCCTGTGCATAGTATATTTTCTTTGTGATTCCTTGATACATTGAAGGAAAATTATCCGGAGAAATGTAGATGCATTGGACTCGGCTGTAAATAGGCTGATTCGTTTCCCATGATTGGATCAGTCCTGATGAATGACGCCAACATGCTGTATTTCTGAGTGAGATCCCAGTTAAGTTTTGCTTCTTTGAAGCTTTAAAAATGAACAGTGTGTAATTGAATGAATGGCAAGGCTGATACATTTTCTAACCCATAGAAAGCTTTCACCATTGTTGCCTTTTCTTTTATGAAGACAATTTTTACCTCACAAAATGATTGTATTATTTGTGTCCTACTGTTTCTCCTCCATTTACATAACCCTGTTTAGTAGAGTTGTTATTTATTTTTTTTGGAAAAATAATATAATTAGGCAAACATATGATATGTATTTACATTATACAACTATAGTTTGAAAAAAATTTCAATTTATAATTATAGTTAGAATTTTGTTGCTATAGTTAGGGTTTTGTTGCTATTCTCTCTCGCCTCTCTTCCTCTCTCCTCTCTCTCTCTCTGCAATTTCTTGTCAGATATACAATTACATATGTATATCAGTTATATATATACAATTATTTTGATAGATATACATAGTCAATTCGACAGATATACATATACAATTTGCCTCTCTGCCCTCTCTCCTTCATCTCCCAATCTCGCTTGTCAGATATACGCATATAATTTGACAAATATACATATACAATTCGCCTCTCTCCTCCCCTCCAGGTCATATAGTCGAGGTTATATCATGTAATTACGTAAAATATAGTTATTTGGTCATATTAAGTTTCAAGCCTAGGTTATTTATGATTTTTTTTTTCTTTTCGGGTTGTGGTTTTAAGTAAAAATGGAATTTTTTTTAGAAAATACTATTTGATAACTAAATTCAAATGAATAGTATTATCTTTTTGCTTTTCCATTGATTGGCACGTAGGGTATTGGAAGAGGGTCCTAATTGACTTGCTTTCAATCATCACAATTTTTATTTTTTTAAAATTACACTGAGAGACACTAAACTTAAAATTTTATAAAAAAATAGTCCTCGTTGTATAAACATATATAGTTGGTGTATATTTGTGTATCATAATGTATATTTTATGTATATCCCATGTATAAGTAATATATATTGTATAGAAGTGTATACATTCTATAACTTTTAACAAATCATATTGTATAGTCATGTATAGTTTCAGTGATTTTGAACTATTTTTTAGGTAAAAACAAAACATGACTACTTTTTTTGTAAACATTTTAATTTTTTGTATATATATATATGTAATTTCTCCTTTTTTTTATTAGGCATTTTTTTCCATTTTGGTCTAGAACTTTATTATACTTATTTTATTTGTCTCTTTTATTTAAATAGATATTTTATTATTTCAAAATTTTAACTTTAAATAAAATAATATATATTGAGCACGTGCAGTGGCGGAGCTAACCTATTATCCCTCTTCGGTATAATTAAAATTATTTTTTATACATATATAGTAAATATTGAACTCCTTTCGACTAAATTAATATGTTCACTTCTTCAAATCTTAAATTTATTTAGTAAAAATTCTAATTTCATCACCGAACCGCGTTTGTACGGTTCCTTGTATCTAGTACAAATATAAGATGTAATGTGTTTGTCATGTTTAAACTAAATTTGATGGAACAAGTCAAATTGAAACTAGATCTTCATCAACACTAGATTCTTTTTTTTATTTTTTTGTCTCTTCCAACCTACCCCCTCCACCCTCACACCCCACACCAACCACACACATTAAGTTGGTTATTAATTATGTAGAGTTTAGTTATGTAAAATAAAAAAAAATAATTAAGTTAATTATTATTTTTTATTTATTAAATATTTAGTGAGTTATTAAATTAATATATGTTATTAACAAATAAATAAATAAGTAAATAAATTTGATTGTTTTGGTCGATTTTGTATCAGTGTACAATAACATTTAAAAATATGTAACTAATAGTTACATATATGTTATATAATTTATATTAATCAGTGATTCAATTAGTTGTAGATGGAAAGAATTTTAATTCTTTTCAAATAATGTAGAGTAGTTTCTTTTTTTTTTTTAAAGCTCGAGACAAAAAATGATTTTGCAAGAAAAATATAGGAAAATTAACATTTGTATTAAGACCGTCGATTTCGTCAGAATTCTCAAGTAACATCATTCAGTTTTAATCTGTATTTAGTATAAATATTTTCTTGTTGGATGGACATTTAAATTAAATTTAAAAAAAGGCAAATGATGAAATTAATTTGTGTTTGAATCTTTCTTTGTTGAGGGGCAAATATGTAATATTTCTATTTTAATTCATTTATAATTAATTCCTAAGTAGCTTTTCTTGTAAGTTGTGTGAATATTAATTATTAAGATCCAATCAATATCGTATAAAAATAAAATATTTAAAAACTACCAAACGAACATGATATAAGCTATGTTGATTTTTATATTTAATATAATTTTTTTAAACTAAATATAATAAAATTAATAATATATTTTTATATATAAATAATATGCATCTTATACAGTAACAAAACAACTTAAAGAGTAGAAATTTATGACATAAAATGACCATGAATTCCCACCTAACATAATATTATCAAAGTCTTGATGAGTCCAACTCGTTTTTTTTAAATAAAAAATATTTTTTATATATATATTCGTAATATTTTTTATGAGTTTAATTTTTAAGATTTTTATTTCGTTTTAGTATTGCATTTATCGTATATTTTTGCGTTATGAGTTTGTATTTTTTATTTACTGTAATTACAATAAAATCTTAAAAAAAGTTTTTCTTATAAATATTTTTTAAAAGTGACATGTAGAAGAGAAAAATACAATAATTTTATTTTAATTATCTCCAATAAAATTATTGTGATTGATTTATGTATTCTTATTGATGTGAAGGCCCACAAATTATAGGCAATGATACCTCCACGTGACTATATATATATTTAATTAAATTATTTGATTTTATGTAAATACTGAGAACGGGTAAATATTTTTTTATCCCACTTTATTATTTTTATTTTTTGAAGTTTAAATAAAATTGGCTTAAAACATAATCAATTCTTTTAGTTTGTCAGAATATTTTATTTAGAAACTCGAACTTAGTTATATTTCAATTGATCACTTCAAACTTCTAATAAAATGTTCATATCGGACATTTTCGATTTGAATTTGTATCATTGCTTTTTTTTTTCATGTATTCTATTAGATAGTTAAATTAATCGATTAAAATATAAATTTCAATTTTTTTTAACTTTAATTTTAAAATAGAAAAAAATTCAAAATGAAAAAGAAATGTATCCCATGCCATAATCATTTTTGTATTTTTCCCTTGAATTTTGTCTACTTTCTTCCCCCCACAAAAGCCATCACTAACTTTTAGTGCATAGTCAGGTAAGATTTAGTGGTGTGCAAAAGTCAAATCGATTAATAAATTGAATAAAAACAATATTATTGATTTATTGTTATTGAGTTAACAGGTTTTTAATGGTTTTACAAAAAAATATTATAGGATCATCGTTTCTATTTCGATTTTTAGTGTTGGGCGAATCGATAACTCATTGAGACTATAATAATTTATTATTTTATCCCTTCATAAATTTAAATATTAATAATTTAATATCACTTGATACTAAATTGATACTCATAAGTCATGTATTCGCTTGGTTATGAGATCAAATATTGCATATTATTAAGTTTAGGTGCTCAATTAATTTATTTGTTTTAGTGTATGTCATCGTATTGCGTCAAACTGTTAAAGAAATTATATATAACCGAAAACCAAACAGTTAATGATCAATAACCGATAAAAAATATTTTATTAATTTAATATATTTAAAAATAAAAAACTCATAAAACAAATCAATATTATATCAAATCAAACCAACAGATGGGCACCCGGTCGACTAATCACTTCTTGATTTTCACTGTAGGTCCAAAGTGTTTCAGTTTCTGACTCCCAAAGACTTGATTTTTATTGCTTTTTTCAACCTTTTCTTTTACCCCCTTTGGCCTTGTTCAGTACAATTCTTTAGCATAATTACTCCCACCATTGAAACCCCACTTCATGGACATGTCCAACTTAAGGGGATTTATGGAAACATCAATTAATTAGCTCAATATATACCAAGTTGTGGCATGTCTCTGTCTTAATGATTTTGGCTCAAAAAAAGGATACTCAGTCATTAATATTATCTCTGTGAAAAAAAATGTGTGTTTTAGGTGTAGTTTCTTGAAATCTGAAACTGAATAATTCTGTGTGTATGGACCAACATGGATGTGGTCCTGAGAAGTGAGAACTGAGATCCCATTTGGAATCAAGATTCAAGATTTATGCTTTCTTGGTGTTTTCTGATTTTAGTGGTGTTGTTCCTAGAATCATGAGCTGATTTTTTTTTTCAGTGTCATTTTGGTGATACAAAAGCTTGAAGCTTTGAAAATGGCTATGGGACACCAGGACCAAGATGGAGTCCCAGATAACTTGAGAAAGCAACTTGCTCTTGCTGTTAGAGGCATTCAATGGAGTTATGCAATCTTCTGGTCAATTCCAGTTACAGAACCAGGGTAATAAGAGCTAACATTCTCCTTCTACTTGTTTTTAGCATGGCTTCTTTGCTACTGTATTTGTTTTACTTATTCTGCTTTACTTGAGCTGAGGGTCTATTGGAACTGGATTACAATTACATTGTCTATGTTGTTGTTGTTGTGTTTTGCTTGAATTTCATTAGAGAAAATCTTTAAATTAAAGGACCAGTAAATTTTGGAATGGGAAAGAGTCTTGAGTTTAAGGTGAAGAATGATGGTACTTATGTTAAATCTCTTTTATTCATGTACAATCCCTAGTTGCAGTTCTTGCACTGTTAGGAAATAGGATATATCAATTTGACTTCAACTTCTGTTACTAGTTCTTGATAATTTATCTCCCCCCTAAGAAGGGAAGCCTTGGTGCAACAGTAAGACTTCCTGCCGAGTGACCAGTAGCTGCGGAAACAGTCTTGCAGAAATTCAAGGTAAGACTGCATACAATAGATCCAATGTTGTTCTGCCTTTACTTACTCCGTGCATAGTGGGAGCTTACTATGCCAAGGATTTCTTTTTCTGAATGCTCTATATTGCTTTCCTTATTAATTGACTTGTTTTTTGCACTGTCGTATTTCCTTTTTCATAACTATTTTGATATGTTGGCCGTAAGGTCTGTATACACTCTACCCTTCCCCAGACCCCACTAGTGGGATTACATTGAGTATGTTGTTGTTGATGTATATATCCCTTTTAGGAACATGTTTCATTGTATGTGTTTTGAAGATAATGTTCTAAAATCTGGGATATTATCTTCTAGGGTGTTGAAATGGAGTGATGGGTACTATAATGGGGATATCAAGACCAGAAAGACTGTTCAGGCGGGGGAGGTTAATGAAAACCAGCTGGGGTTGCAGAGAACTGAGCAATTGAAAGAACTTTATAGTTCCCTCTTAACAGGTGAAAGTGAAGAAGACATACAACCACAGGCCAAAAGGCCATCGGCTTCATTATCTCCAGAAGATCTCACCGATACAGAGTGGTATTTCTTAGTATGCATGTCATTTGTCTTCGATGTTGGCCAAGGGTAATTTCTTGAAATTCCAAATCTTATGCATACAGTTTGTTTCTGATGTCTTGATTAGAATTTATAATCCACCAAGGCCACACTTGGTTATAACAAAGATCACTCGAAGTTCATAACCTCATATAATGTAAAATAATAATCTTTCTAGACTTCTCCTGAAATTATTTGTTTTCTTAATGCTCAAGTGGAGTGTTTCTCCCTTTCAGATTTGAAGTTTATTAACGATGCTCCGTTTAGTTTTGTTCTAAGAGTAGATAGGAAAGTAATGATATCTATCCTCTTCTTAAAACAACAGTACATAATGTGTTCAGTATAGACAGTTTAATTGCTGTAAGATTATTACACAGGTTACCAGGGAAGTCCTTCGCAACAAATGAAACAATCTGGCTTTGCAACGCTCACCAAGCCGAGAGTAGAGTCTTTTCTCGTTCTTTGCTAGCAAAGGCAAGTATATGGTTCATGTATCAGCTTTTTAACTGCAACCTCAGTCTTAAGGGTGTGCATTTGGTTGACTTTGGGTTAATTAATTTCGGTTTGTTCGTGTTTTAGTAAAATTGGCAAACTGAGCACTGAACTGGCATAAAAATCTAACCAAAAGAACTGAAAATTTTGTTTTGTCAGTTCTTTCGTTTAAAACCTTAAAACCGAATAATGCACACCCTTGTATATCAATTCATTGAAGATTCTGAAATCTTTTTCTTTTTTGTTTCTCTATGTTACTGGTTAACTCCTCTTTGCCTCACCAGAGTGCATCTATCCAGGTACTCCTCCTCCTTCTCTCTCTCTCTCTCTCTCGCATACACACACTCACACACACACACACACGAGCATGTAGAGACAAAACTTCAAATATTTACCCTTGTTCTAATTTTTTTGATTGTGTTGTCTATCACCTAAAATTTCTTAAATGAATGAAACAAATCTCTACTAACAGATAGGAGTATGCTGTATGCATCAGCTCTTGATTTATGTCATTTGTTCCTTTCCTATGGAATATATGGTTGATCAACGCCGTTTCCTCTCTTTGCAACTTGTAGACTGTTGTATGCTTTCCCTATTTAGGAGGCGTTATTGAGCTGGGAGTCACCGAGCTTGTAAGCCAGTTACAATATGTCTCTTCAGTCGTCCAGATGTTTTGCAAGATATCAGTAATTAATTGTGATCATATTTTTGCGTTATTGTAACATGTTTTTTGCAGGTCATAGAGGATCCCAACCTCATTCAGCAAATAAAAAATTATTTTCTAGTGGTTGATCACTCTGTTATTTCGAAGAGGCCTAATTATGTCTCCAATGATGCAAAAAATGACACAAATGTCGTTAGCCAAAAGCCTGATCATAATGCACTTGGAACCGATGCTTATCCAGTTGAAAACAACTACAGTTCACCTCATGATAGTTCAAATGGTTTTGTTGCCAATCAAGAAGCAGAAGATTCATTGATGGTGGTAGATGTTATTGGGGAAACTTCACAAGCTCAAAGCTGGAAGTTCATGGATGATAATATGAGTAATGAAGAGAATAATTCTTTGAATTCCAGTGACTGCATCTCTCAAAACAATGCAAATTGTGAAAAGTTGTCCCCTCTTTCGAGTGGAGAGAAGGAAACTAAGTTTTGTCTACTAGACCGTCAAGAGAATGTTCAGAAGAAACCACCTCTTTTAGATCACCAAAGAGATGATGCTCAATATCAAGCTGTCCTTTCTATCCTTCTAAAGAGTTCTGACCAATTAACTTTGGGACCACATTTTAGAAATATTAACAAAAAGTCAACTTTTGTTGGTTGGAAGAACGATATTCAGATGCCGCGATTAGGAACTGCACAAAAACTATTGAAGAAGGTACTTCTTGAAGTTCCTAGAATGCATGGTGGTGTTATACATAAATTCAGCAGAGAAAATGGTAAAAAGAACAGCCTTTGGAGACCAGAAGTTGATGACATTGATAGAAACCGTGTTATTTCAGAGAGAAGGCGAAGAGAAAAGATAAATGAGAGATTTATGCATCTTGCTTCAATTCTGCCTACTGGTAGCAAGGTACTGGAAGATCTCCACAAATTTACATAGCTGTTGTTTGATGGCACATTGATCGAGTTTTGTTTTTTTCCATTGGTGGTTGCAGGTTGACAAAATATCACTACTCGATGAGACAATAGAATACATGAAAGAGCTTGAAAGGAGAGTTCAAGAGCTGGAGGCTAGATCAGCAAGACGATCAAATGATACTGCAGAGCAGACATCTGATAATTGTGGCACTAGCAAATTCAATGACATCATGGGATCACTACCGAACAAACGGAAGGCATGTGATATGGATGAAATAGAACCTGAAAGCTGCAATGGATTAATGAAACGTAGTTCAGCTGATTGTATTGTCATCAATATGATCGATAAGGAAGTCTCGGTCAAGATGAGTTGTCTTTGGAGCGAGAGCTTGTTGCTTAAAATTATGGAGGCACTGACTGACCTACAAATGGATTGCCGTACAGTTCAGTCTTCCAACATTGATGGAATTTTATCCATTGCTATTGAATGCAAGGTTAGTCATGGACAGGCTCTTTTTAATGGCCAAAACCAATTTAAAAAAAATTGGCACAACTTATGAAGTACTCCATCTGTCACAATTTATGCGGCACTGTTTGACTCGGCACAAAGTTTAAGAAAGGAAGAATTTTGAAATTTGTGGTCTAAAACACTCCTTGACCATTTTGTGCGGCTATAGATCATTTCAGTAAGGGTAACCAGTGAATTTTAAGTTAAATTGTTTCCAATGATAGAAAGGTGACTTTTTGGGGGGATGGACTAAGAAGGAAAGCGTGCCACATAAATTGAGACAGAGGGAGTACTAAATGACAGACTCTCGCGTTTGCTTTTCCAAGCTTATTATGTTAGATCCTTCATTTATATTGCAACTAAAGATCCATACTCATTCTTCTTTGGTATTTTCTCCTTTGCAGTCAACTAGATCGAAAACAGTAGCAGTTGGAACAATTAGAGAAGCACTTCAGAGAGTAGTTTGGAAATCTTGAAGATTAGTCCCTCAAGGTTGGTCAATTTAGTCCATATGAGAAAGAGCTTGGTGAATCATGTCCTTAGAGGATAGTTTGAGTTTTGTGTATATTATTGTATTTTAAATGCTTTTTTCCAAAGATTTGCCAAGCCTAGAGGAAAGTAGTAATTTGGAGCAACTTTTTTATAATGCATCATCCTCTTTCTTGATCATCACTTTTTTGTGGTCCTTTAAAAAGTTTATGAAAGTAGTGTCTGATGAATCTTGCTATTGATTTCTGTCCCCACAAAGAAAGTTGATAGGTCAGTTCAGGAATGGACATAGTATGGTGTTTGCTTTAAGTCATTCAACATTATTGAGACTTAAGATCCAGCAGCAAGTAGATTCTTGTTAGATAATTTTAGCATTCTAAACATGCTTAAGCTCTTTCTTAACAAACCCCTCTAGCTGAAGACTAGTGGTTGGTGATCCTGCAGTAGCTTCCCGAAAAGGAAGCACAACAAATGAACCGTCGTGGTGACCCCTTTACTCTTCAACAGACTAGTACATGTACCAAATGCTTTCATTCAGGAAAGTCGACTCCTGGGACTGGAATCTAAGGGGTTGCTTTGAGAAATCTTTTCTTTCTCATCATAACTAGAATGCAACCGTCACATTGGGAACTACGATGGGGGTCTTGAGTATGTTCAACATCCCTAGTGTAATCACACAAGCAAATTGTTTCCGAAAGATCCTTGATTATGATTGAAGACAGTTGCTGGAAAGACTTCAGTGGAAAGGGGTCATATTAGATAATACTAATTACCATTAGCAGTAGTATAAGTCAGTTAAATCCTCAAATGACCTAAAATGTGAAGAGAGGGCCTCACATATCCCTCCTCTTTATTCTAAATCTCAGAAAGAACTCAAGTGGACAAGAGCAGCAGGACCACCAAAACTACTTTTACTCTGTAAAACCCCACAAAAGTTGTGAACACCCTAAAGAAAGGGATGGCTATAGCTTTTTCCAGTAAAGGTTGGATTTGTTGAAAGAGGAAACAATTCAGTTGTCTTTTTTTTCAGAAAAAAACAGTGGTTGTGGAAAATCCTTTGAAATAATCCTCTGTGATACTCCGGCGGTATATATATATCATATCGGTATCATATAGAATGAACTCAATCCTATGTGATTTTCTGGCAGTACATTGTTAACCTATTGGTATCAATATAGAATTATATTTTTTTAAAAGAAATAAATAAGAAACAACTAATTTTTTTTATTAAGCTCTATATTAGTAGAAAATATATTCATTGTGCTACTCCGTCAATATATCAATATTAATACCATATTGGTATCATATAGTTTTGAACTCTTTTTTTAAGAAATAAAACAATTAGGAGAATAATATTAAAGTCACAAAATTATTTATTAAATTCTAAATTAGTAGAAAATATATTTTTATGATACTCCGTCGGTATATTGATATCCTATCGATAGCATATAGTTTTGAGCACTTTTTTTAATAAATAAAATAATTAAGAGAAAATTATTAAAGTCACAAACTTATGTTAAATTCTCAATTAGTAGAAAATACATTCGTTTTGATACCATATCAGTATCATACAACTCTGTGATATCCTGTTAATATATGTATACCCTATTAATATATTATACAAGGTGAGTGCTGACGTCAAAATTAGCTAATGCCTCAAATCAAACACGGAATCAAGTTAATCCCAAATTTTATTGGGATTATTGTCCATATCTCACATACCAAACCACCCGTTAACCGATGAAAGGTAATACGTGTAAGCTGATCGAGACATCAACAATATCAAGTAGAAGAAAAGAGGCACCACCAAGATTTGAGGAAAATTTTGCATCAATTAACCCATGAAATACAAATTGTTGAAAAGAACCACTTCTACCACACAACAAAAGGACCTATACTTGTTTCATGGGCTTTTTCCCTTTCTGTTTTGCATCCTCACCTTCCAAACCCACAAAAAGGAAGAAAAAAAAAAGAAGCTACAGGGTATTGCCTTAGTCACCAAATGTAACACTCTTTATAGTAAGTCATTCCCACTCAATTGTTGATGGAGGCTTTGATGTAATATCCAGAAGAACTCGATTTACACCACGAACATTGTTGCAAATCTTTCTTGATACATCGTCAAGGAACTTGAAATCGAAGTAGTACCTAAAAAGAAATTACAATATCAAAAATATACAGGTTTAGCTCATGAAATATAAATATAACAGCACATAGAGTGGTGGTCAGTATGTGGGAATGAGTAAATACCAGTCTGCTGTCATTCCATCTTGACTTGTGACTGCTCTTAGTGCAACAGCATGGGAATGTGTTCTTTGGTCACCTTGTACTCCAACGGTTTTCACTGGTAAGAAGACAGCAAAAGCTTGCCAGATTTCATCATAAATTCCAGCATCTTTGATTGATTGAATGAAGATCTCATCAACCTAAACAACAGAAGTCTTTAGAAGACAAGGAACCAAAATAGAAAGAATTAAGAAATTACTAGTAATACTGGAGAACTCCTAATACCTGACGAAGAATATCCAAGGAATTCCCTGCTGTGACATCTCCTGGAATTCGGACAGCGAGTCCAGGGCCAGGAAATGGGTGGCGCTGGAGAAAAGCCACAGGGATATTCATAATCTTTCCCAATGCACGAACCTGTGAGAGAAGTGGAATATAATAGTTCAATATATAAGCAGTCTGGAATGAAAGGAAAAATAGTGTGGAGACGCATGCAAAAGTTGTAGAAGATAATATGAAACCTCATCCTTGAATAGAAGTTTCAGTGGCTCGATGAGCTTCAGTTTCATGTCCTTTGGGAGCCCTCCAACATTATGATGGCTCTTGATTGTATGAGAATGTGTTCTTCCACTTCCAGGCGGGGGACAAGATTCTATTACATCAGGATACAAGGTTCCTTGGACTAGGTAAGTAGGTTTTCGGCCCAGTTTTTTCTCCAAATCATGTGCGAAAATATCAAATACGTTGATGAACTCCTTCCCAATAATTTTCCTTTTCATTTCAGGCTCAGTTACACCTTTTAGTTTGCTGAGAAATTCTTCTGTAGCATCAACACAGGTTACAGGCAAATGGAGGTCACTCTCAAAGGTTGCCATTACCCTTTCTCTCTCCTTATACCTAAAAAAGATAATGTAAAACCCATGTCAACACAAGGATATGAAGCAGGCACTAATGGATTAGCCGATTAACAGAAAACTCCAACTTTTGCTGGGTTCTTTTAAAATTATTTCTGAATTAGTTTGTGGTACTACTATTTGATGGGATAATCAGCAGCTTATAGAGAAGCAAGACTAGAGACTTGCCTTAATAGACCATTATCAACAAAAACACAATGAAGCCTGTCTCCAATAGCCTTATGTACCACAGTAGCTGCAACTGTGGAATCAACACCACCAGATAAAGCACAAATTACATGATCATCAGGTCCTGCCATGTCTTTAATTACTTTTATTTCTTCCTCCAGAACATCTTCCATGTTCCAGCCTGCTGTAACCCCACAAATATTAAATAGGAAATGTCGTAATGTATCCATCCCTTCAACCGAGTGTGTCACCTATACAGCATTCATGTCGTCAGTGCGGATGAATGTTTTACTAGTACATATTCAGAAATTCCAAAACTGGAGGAAGCATAATAAGTCAGAAATGAATATTCCCAAATAATACGGTGACGACATACATAATAAACAGAAAGATATAATCTGAGGGTCCTATCCTATGAACCAAACAAAGACCAAATGAATTTGCATCTAGGAAATGACTTATAAGCCTTAATCTTGTAACGGAAAAAAGTCAATATGCTTTGGGTTTATAACTTTTATTTGATAGGTTAATGACATTTTTTTCTCTTTCTAACAATTCTGCTCGTGTTCACTAAGACGCAGAAGTAACGATCCTATGAATATTTTTCATTTCCTCCCACTTCTATATCTTTAACAAGTTATATGAAGCACATCTAATGTATCAGTCAATCAAACTCAATCAAATATCCCTTAAACTCCAAACTTTAAAGTACCCTTAATGTCATATCACATAATATTTTTATATATGTAAAGCAATCATTCAAGCATTATGGATCCTTGGAAAGGAAAAACACAAAGAATGATGAGCAGTGAGGGAAGATCCTAGAAACCAAAATTGTGCACATTAACGAATGGTTAAGCATATCATGCAAGCATTATGATCTGATTATAACACTTGTGTTGAGTGTTTCCCAATTGCATATTGCTCCTTAAAAAATGAAACAGAGATAGAATAACAAGCAGAGGGAGATAAGAAGTCTAATAGCCAAATTACGCATATTCAGGGTGAAATCCATGTTGAATTTATCTTGCTGTACGCACCAACAAGAAGCAGTCAGAAGTTATCATAAAAAGAAATAATGGGAGTATGCTTAACCACTGTATAAGAGATGCAAGAGGACTATGGCCATGAAGAGACCAAAAAACTTGCAAAACTATTATGGACATCAATTTGAAACCAAAGGCTCATTTAAAGGACAAGTAAAGGCAAGCCAAGCCAAATAATTTTCCAGTAGTAATTCTACCATGTAACAATTAGCTTCTAGTCCTCGTTTCCAATTTGATTAGCAAAAACAAAGGGAACACTTCAATCTCCAAGAAACACTCAGTATAGCAAACAAATAATACCTGACACATGTTTATATTTGACAAAAGATTATTTACCCATTTTTTATGAGTTAGAAGGGACCTTACATGCTGTATTGAATACATCAAACACCCAAACAAAAACAGTAGAGACGTTGTATTGAAAGACCCTCGACTCAGATGTAGCAATTCTATATACCAAAATGAAAATATAGCGAGTCACAAGCACCAAGCAATTTAATTTGATTCAACACAAAGGTGTGTTTTATATGACAGAATCAAATATTACAATTCCTACTCTATCTTACTAGTTTCTACTAAAATTTGGACTTTGTTTCCAATCTTTAGTACTCAGAACATCATCAAAATGCTATCTTTTAGGTTCTACCTGTAATTCTGTATACTCGATCATCCATTTTAGTATCTTTACAGCTACGTTCTTTTATATCAAACCAAACACTAAACAATGATTCAAACCAACTAAACAAATATCAATCTTTTTCCACAAAAATTGAAATTTTACCTCGGGATGATACTGCAGCCCATAGAACCTCTTTTCCCTATTCTCAATAGCAGCAACAGCTCCCTGATTACTCCTCCCCACAACCTCAAACCCTTCCGGCAACTTCACAGCTTCATCACCATGGCTCATCCAAACAACCTGTTTATCCCCAATTTGTTTATTCCCAAACAACCCATTATTCTTCTGAACCTCAATATCCATTCTCCCATACTCATGCTTCTCCCCAATCTTCACAACCCCACCAAGCTTCTGGACAAGAAGCTGCAACCCATAACAAATCCCCAACACATGAATCCCTTTCGACTCCACATACTCAATAAACCCAGAAGGGAAACACGGCGCCTCGTCCGCGTGCACACTGTGGGGTCCACCTGAGAGGATAATGACACGTGGGTTGAGTTCAGTTATGGAGTCTAACGAAGAGGTGCCATTGATACAGAGCGAGAAAACGGATAAGCTTCGGATTCGGCGAGTTATGAGATGAGTGTATTGAGAACCGTAATCTAGGATAAGTACGACGTTTGATTTCTTCGCCTGTGTTTGAGGTTCCATTGCCGGAAAAGGAGGACTGAAAATACAGAGTAAAAATGGGGGCTAGGGTTTATGGAGGGTTTTTGGACGGCGGGAAGATGACAATTTTATAATATGGTTTTGTGGAGCCAACATTTGGGAGGCAAAGAAGCACACACTTCTTTGTCGACGTGTCTATTTTAATCCGGGGTATTTATAACTTATACATATAAAAAAAATATTACAAATTATAATTAATTATATAAAAATTATTATAAATCATAATACTTAAAATAAAAAATTGACGCTTGAAATTCTATTATTGCCATATAAATGGATTGAGACGGAGGAAATAATGTATATTATTTGAAAATTATGTAAGAAGGTAATATAAAACACGACGATTAGCAACTTAAAATATTTAGAAAATGCATAAAAATTTGATTATATCTTAAAATTCTATATATGATACATAAATTAGGACAAAGGAAATAATGCATACAATATGAAACTTACTTTAAAATAATAATAATAAATGACTCCTATAATATTTAACAGCTTAAAATAATTTTACAAATTCAAAAGATCAAAACGATTAAGTACATACTTACACTATTTGTTATCTCGTGTTTAGGATCTGTGTTGAACCTTTTTTTTTTGTCTTAATAATGGATGAGCTGGCACGGTCTACTCAAAAGGAGGTTCCATGGTGTATACTATTTGCGGATGACATAGTACTAATTGATGAGACTCGGACTAAAGTTAATGATAGATTGAAGGTTTGGAGACATACTTTGAAATCAAAAGGGTTCAAACTGAGCAGGACCAAAACAAAATATTTGGAATGCAAATTCAGTGTTGTGAGGGATGAAACAAATATTGAAGTCATGAGGCTTGCTACTCAATCTATTCTCAAGAGAGAAAATTTTAAATATCTTGGGTCCATTATCCAGAGTAGTGATGATATCGATGATGATGTCACACATCGTATGGGGGTAGCATGGACGAAATGGAGGCTTGCCTCTGGAGTATTGTGTGATAAGAAGATACCACCTAAACTTAAATGTAAGTTTTACAAAATGGTGGTTAGACCGTCTTTGCTATATGAGGTGGAGTGTTGACCAATCAAAAACTCATATATTCAGAAAATGCAAGTCGTGGAGATGAGGATGTTGAGATGGACGTGTGGACATACCAAAAATGATAAGATTAGGAATAAGACATCCGTGAGAAGTTAGAGGTGACCCCTATGATTGACAAGACTAGGAAAGCGAGACTGTGATGGTTTGGACATGTGCAGAAAAGAAACACTGATACTCCTATTAGGAGGTGCGAGAGGTTGGGTTTAAGGATTACACGAAGGGGTAGAGGTAGATCGAAAAAGTATTGGGAGGAGGTGATCAGAGAAGACATGGTGAAACTTCATCTCATTGAGGACATGACCTTAGATAGAAAGGAGTGAAGATCGCGTATTTATTGGAACATCACAAGTAATAAGTAGTAGCAGTCCTTGTTTAATTAGGATACTTTAATTTTCAGGATTCCTTGTCT
>JBCEWC010007890.1:0-20758 GCA_038996855.1 Solanum aculeatissimum | reverse complement strand
ACAAATATATTAAGGACAAATTCGGGCATATTTTAGGAGAGGCAGAGATCAAGGATGACAACCCATATAAAATTTTGTTAGAGGAGGAGGAGATCAAGGAAAGGGAGGAAATAACAAAAACCACATTAACTCCAATAGCAACGAAGGAGTGGGTGACACAGTCGTTCGGGAAACAACACACCAATGCAAAGACCAAAGAGACGGATAAAAAACAAAAAGGGATAGATACAGATATGGAGAACAAAGAAAGCACAAATGATAATATCAATCAAAACCAGAAAGAAGAGGAGCAGGACAAAATGGAAACAGGAGGCGTATCAAATGCAGAGAAAGCTATTGTATTATTTAATGGGAATTCGGAAGAAGTTCTACCATTAAACATGCAAGAAGAAGAAACTACTAATACACATAGTGGAGGAGATTCAGATAATCAGGGAGTGCAAGAGGACAAGGTCGAAATGTCACAGGCCATAATAGAGGTAACTAAGAAGGGAGACTTATCACCTAATCAAACGGGAAAACTACATGAAAAATTTAATAAACCCAAAAAGCAGAGTGGGGGAGATAGTACATCTTCGCAAGCTGCGTCAAGACAATAAAAAAGGACCATAGTGAAGAACCCTAAGTATTTATGAAAGCACTCATATGGAATATTAGGTCGGTAAACACTCAAAAAACGTTTACGAGACTTGTTAATCTTCATAAAAGGAATGGAGGAATTTTGGAGGCAGAAAGCAGGCATGGAATGGTTTAAAGATGGAGAACGCAATACTAAATTATTTCACAGTATGGTTAAAGGAAGAAGGGCAAGGTTGAAAATTAATAGAATCCAGGATGAAGAGGGCATATGGATGGAAAATAGGGAAGATATTGAAAGGGAGGCAGAAGCATATTACAGGAAACAATTCACTAATCAACAGGAAGAGGAGAATTATGAAATGTTAGAGGTACTCCCTTCGGTTATAGATAATGACACGAATGAGGAGTTACTAAGGGTGCCAACAATGGAAGAAATTCATGAAGCGGTGATGGGACTAAATAGGGATAGTGCAGCAGGACCGGATGGAATGACAGGAGCGTTCTTCCAAGAAATGTGGAAAATCATAAAAATGGATGTTTTTAACATGGTAAGGGCATTCTTTGGAGGAGAAGAATTACCGAGGTTTATTACCCATACCAACTTAGTTTTACTACCGAAGAAATTAGTAGTGAATACATTTTCAGATTTAAGACCGATCTCATTAAGCAACTTTATGAATAAGGTCTTTTCGAGAATTATTCATGAGAGGATAAAGTCGATACTGCCGTTAATCATCTCACAGGAACAAGCCGGATTTGTGAAGGGAAGGAGCATTACAGAAAACATCCTAATGGTACAAGAAATAGTTTCTGAAATCCGAAAAAGGGGTAAGATACCAAATCTCGTAATCAAACTTGATATGATGAAGGCCTATGATAGGGTGGAATGGCTATACTTACTAAAAGTCTTGAGAAGATTTGGTTTCGGGGAACGATTCATAGATATGATATTTAGATTGATTGGCAACAACTGGTATTCCGTGCTAATTAATGGTCAACCTAAAGGTTTTTTCAAATCATCGAGAGGCCTAAAACAAGGAGACCCATTATCTCCCACTTTATTTATTATTGCAGCGGAAGTTATATCAAGATCATTGAATAGGTTAATGATAAACAAAGAGTTCAAGGCATTTGGGATGCCAAGAGGGAGCCCTTTACTAAATCACTTAGCATTTGCAGACGATATGATAATTTTGTGCAAGGCAGAGATACGAACAATGCAGTTAATAGCCGAAACTCTTAGTAATTATGAAAGAATTTCGGGACAAAAAGTCAATAAAGAAAAGAGTGCTATCTACACACATCAAAGTGTAGAAAATGGGAAGGTAGTGGTGGCAGAAGTTGTACTAGGAATGTTGAGAAAGGAATTCCCTTTCAACTACTTAGGATGTCCAATATTCTATAAAAGGAAGCAGAAGATATTCTTCCAGCAATTAATCCAAAGGATTGGATCAAAACTACAAGGGTGGAAAGGGAAATTACTGTCATACGGAGGAAGGGCAATCTTGATTAAACATGTGCTCCAAAGTGTACCAATTCACTGCTTATCAGTAATGAACCCTCCTAAAGGAGTATTACACCAAATACAAAGAATGATGGCTCAATTCTTTTGGAGTAATTGCATAGGAGGAAAAGGGAGGCACTGGACAAAGTGGAGTAATGTGTGTTTACCAGAGGAAGAAGGAGGATTGGGATTTAGATTGATACAAGATGTATCAAAGGCCCTATTCTGTAAGTTGTGATGGAATTTTAGGACAAAGAAATCCTTGTGGAGTGATTACTTGAAAAATAAATATTGCAAAAAGAAAAATGTCAATGAAATAATATGGAAGATTGGGTCTGGAGGATCGCAAGTATGGAAAAAAATGCTAGAAGCCAGGGATCTAATCGAGCATCAGATTATATGGAGGGTCAAAGGAGGTAATACTATGGTTTGGTACGATAACTGGACGGGATTAGGGGATCTATATAACCTATGTATAGAGGAGCACATATGTATGGAAGATCAATCCAAACTGATTGAACTCACAGAAGAGGGGGAATGGAATCTACACATGCTAAATGAACTATTTCCTCAAGAGATAGTCATGTTCATAGTAGACAAAATCAAACCACCTAGGAGAGACAGGGGAGAGGATATACCATGTTGGGCATTGGAATCAAGTGGGCTATTCTCGGTTAAATCAGCTTGGAATTATATCAGACACAGGGAGGAAAAAAATAAAGTGTACAAATGGATATGGACTAAAGGTCAACCATTTAAGATGGCATTCTTAATGTGGAGACTATGGAAACACAAAATCCCAGTAGATGACACATTAAGAAGATGGGGAATTCAAGGCCCTTCTAAATGTTGGTGTTGTGTGGAATCGGGTCAAGAAACATTGGCTCATGTATTTTTCAAATCACCCACGGCTAACAGGACATGGTCCTACTTTTGTTCTATAGAAGGTTTTAATATCCAAGGGTTAAACCTAAGGGAAGTTCTCATGTTGTGGTTTGGGACAAGAATTAGAAGAGACATCAAACCATATTATAGAGCCATTCCTGGCTTTATCATATGGGAACTATGGATGAGGAGGAACAAAATTAAGCATGAAGGGAAGCACAACTCACAGGCAAGGATTATAAATAATGTTACACAGAACCTTACAAAAATGATTAAGATAAGAAGACCCACATTCAAAGTTGAAAGCAGCTGGCAGGAGACAGTAAACAAACTAGAACAATACAGGCCTGCTCTAAGAGTGACCAAGATAGAATGGGAGTTCCCGCCGCAAAATTGGATTAAATACAATACAGATGGAGCATCGAGGGGTAATCCAGGGGTGAGTTCCTATGATTTTTGCCTAAGGGATCACAAGGGAGATATCATATATGCAGAAAGTAGAAAAATAGAAGATACATCCAATACAATTACAGAAACCAGAGCTATATTAGAGGCATGCAAACATTGTAGAGACAATAATTACAATCAGGTAATCATTCAAACAGACTCGATGTTACTATGGAAAATTTTAACAGGAGAGTGGAAAATATCATGGAATATAGCGGACATGATTCAAGAAATCCAAGAATGCATGCAAAAGATAACTCATTTATACCAACATATTCTAAGGGAAGGGAACCAACTAGCAGATCACTTGACCAACAGAGCAATAGATACAGAAGATGCCATATTCACAGAATTCACAAGCTTGGACAACAAAGCAAGAAGGATCATCAACAACGATAAAATACAGAGTCCATACTTAAGAGTATCACCTATCAAAGGAGGTGGGATAGGGAAGAACAACTAGGTTTGTCACAACGTAGTATGTACACGGCCAAAGAAGACCACAAAACAAAGACAAAGCCATCTACCCTACTAACAGTAGTCAACCAGCAAACAGGACTCAGCAAAATGAGCTGGTGCACCTGGAGGAAGTCCATCACTGATTAAACGGCGGAATGAAGCTACCCTTGCACTTCACTTCGGTACCATCTGAGAAAATAAGATTTGAAAAGGTAAAAACACATTTAGCTATGCAGACAAATAAAGGAGAACAACCAGAGAACACACGAACAGGAACCATTATCAAGTGAGGAGCCAAGCAGGAACGACACGCAACAGCAAAAATGGAGAAAACAGATCCAAGAGGCAACAGTTTAACACAAAACAACACAAAAAGAGATCAGAGAACAAGACAAAAAGAGGGAATGACTCACATTTGACAGCTGAGGAACACATGTGAAGGACACACGGAGATTTTCGGTTGCACACCCACAAGAGTTTCTTCAAAAAATGAAAGGCTGAACCACAGCAGAAGCATTGCGAAAAACTAGGGCTTCACGATAAAAAGAGGTGGATTAGGAAACTAGAGGAGAAACCCTACAACAATTAGGATATATAGGATAAAAGGTAGAGATTGGGCTCGGGTTTGGGCCTAATTTTTCATTATTGCAGCAAATGTTCCTTGTTCAATACACTGGGGTTGGGCCCAGTTCAATTTCCGAATTATCAGTAATAAAATCATAATTTAATTTTTAAAAAAAAGGGCTAGGTTGTTACAAAATCAATATTTTAAGGTTAAATTATTTCTAAATATGTCATTCTTTTTGGTACTGACTAAAAAAGAAAGTTAGTCAGAGTAATATTTTTTGCTTGCTTAGCAAATAATAAAAAAATACATAAGTGGTCGACTTATTTTTTTACGAAAAATATTTTTCTCCATATCAAATATTTAAAAAAAATAAAATTACAGAAGAATAACAAAAAGGAAAAAGAGAAAGAAGGTTGGCACTTAGCAGGATAATATTATTCCATGACCTAACCCCTCTTCCCGTTGATTAATGCATGAATCATCCCCTTTAGTTTTTCATTACTCCTAATAATGCATGAATCATCCCTTTCTCAAACAAACGCTTTGGGTTCCAATTTTTTAATTAGTAGGGTTCTATTATTAATTTTCTTATACATAAAAACATTTATTAAGGTATAAAAGACAACAAGAGCTTTATTAAGGGGGGAAAAAAGAAAGAGAGTTATTTAGCCATGTGATTGATCAATTCAAAAGAATTATCAAAATGAATTAATATACTTCAAAAAAAATAAAATAGAAAAGAGTTTTGACGCTCCTTCAAATAAAATTTGGTTTTAAGCTACTAATTTTGTTGAAATGTCTTTGTGATCACTCAACCCATGCATGAATCATCCTCATCGTACAATGAAACACAATTTTTTTTAGGGAAAAAGGTTAAAAATGTCCTTAAATTATATGAAAGGAATAAAAATCTCTTTTATTTATACTTTGGTCTAGAAATGTTCTTATTGTTACTAAATAGATAAAAAATATCCTTCTTTAAATATATATATATATTTTTTCTTTTTAAACATATTGTGTTTTTAATAAAAATATTATTTTTAAAGAATTCTTTTCTTGTTTTATTTTTTAAAAATCACATTAACTAATAAAAATGTAAGAAAATAATTTTTTAATACTATTTTATCAATTAAAATAGAACACCATATAACTGTAACAAATAATATATGTCATAAATATAAGATCGTAGTTCACACAGCACTATTTTTTATTTAGATAACGATAAAAATAATAATTATAATAAAGAAAAAATAATGTTTTAATGTTTTTCTCAAATTTAGGTAAAATAAATATTTGCTAATTAAAAAAATATTATTAGACGAGGGTTCCGAGGAAACAACCTCTCTACCTTTGAGGTAGTGGTAAGGTCTGCGTACATTCTACCCTCCTCAGACCCCACTTATGGGATTCCACTGGGTATATTGTTGTTGTAAAAAAATATTATTAGAAAAATAATATGTTCAAAAATAAAATAAAATAATAAATTTATTTGAAAAAGGGCATTTTCTCACTTGAATTATTTGACGGTAAATAATTGTCATCTTAATAAATTGATCACTTAGAAAATGATAATTTTCAATTTATTAAAGATAGACTATCTACTTTTAAAATCGAAAAGAGATTAGACTTATATTTAAAAATTACAAGTTGTAGTTTTATATGGAGTTAATATCTTGAAAGGTCACTCAACTTTGAGAATATATCTAGTAAAATTATTAAACTTTATTTTGTATCAATAATATCACTCAATTAGACATTTGTATCAACAAAATCACTCAAATAAATTAATTATCAAATAAAAAAAATTTGACATGAAATTCTTTTTTATATTGTATAAATATGAACCCACAAATATATAAAATTTAAAATTTTAATATGGTAATTTTTTTTTTATATTACGTAAATATGAATCCACAAATAAATAAAATTTATAAGCTAATTTATTTTAATAAATTTACTTATACAAAAAAATATAAAACATAAAATCAAGAAAATAAAAAAAAATGATTAAAAGGATTTGAGGGGATTGAGGGATGTTTTAGTCATTTTAAGGGTCTCATCCAAGGATTATTAAACTTTAAGCATTACCAACTCCTTATTTAAGAGATGTTTAGAAACTGATTTTATATGATGTTTGTTATGTTTGTCAAACATCAAAACTTCACATTTAACATAACTCAACAAAATTCAAACACTCAACGCGTTTAAAATTTATTTAAAAACAAAAAGTATGAAACAAATGATAGGTGGAGAAGCGTGCGTTCTAACTCAAATAATTTAAATTTAAACGAGTAATAATTTTATTCACCAAAATTGACACTCAAAGGTATCAAACATGTAACGAGAGAAATTTGAGGGGTTTAAAAGATGAGTAACATGCATGATCTAAAACGTTTTACTTTATTAATTGAATAACATGTTAAAATTTAATCCGTTGTTAAACTTAATATATGCATAAATATACTTGTTCTAAATCAAAATACATGTCTAATTAATGTGATAATACACCTGTACGATGTTGAGGGGTATATTAATTGTCGAGGATCACAAAAAACATATAAACAACATAATTAGATGCTTTAATTAATCATTAAGTTATGACGTGACTGTCTATAATGGAGATGACATAACAAAAATAGAATTTTAATGTCACTTCACTTTAGTTCACGGGAATACTATAAAGTAAAGACATAAAATTAATTATAAAAAGGTAAATATAACTATTTAGGAATTTCTCTAAAAAAAATAAAAAATTAAATGCTTGAAACTTGGAAGGCTAAGTTTTCTAGGAGGCTCGACACATAACTTGCCACGTTAATGCTTTTTACTCCTAATTCCACGACAGTATAAAAGAAAGAAAAAAATTTCCTATATAACGATTGAAAAATATTTTAATTATGTTTCATAGTTATAGTTTTAGTAATTATATTTTGTAACTATAGTTATAGCAACGTTTGTATAATTTGCTCAATATTTATATATGTTTGTATAATTCACTATACAATTCACAGTTTTTGTATAGCGTTTGTATATTTCGCTATACAATTCATGCACAGTGTTTGTATAATTCGTTATACAATTCACAGTGTTTGTGTATTTTACTGTATAATTTGATTTGCACACAACTTTTGTATAATCACGCACAACGTTTATATAAATCACGCGAATTATACAAAACTCAAACTATAATTACAGGTAGATGTTTGTCGCGAGCCGTAATTAATTCAAACTATAAGTATGTTAGCTAATTAACTAGTATATATTTGCTTATCCGCATAATTTTTCTTAAAAAAATCACCATGAAAGAATTTTAACCATCAATAAAACAGCTAGCAATATTCTTTGGTATTTGTCCATAATTGGTAAAACTTGTTTGTTTTTATGGTGAGAATGAATTCCATTTTTATTCCCATCACACTAATGTATCTTTCTTTTGTTAGTTATCCTGACCCTTTCAAGGTAATCACACGAATATTCATGCATCATAAGTATTGTATTGTTAGCTTAATTATTCTTTAAACTTGGAACCAGAATATGAAATAATTGCTTCTCCAGAGTTGTGGAAATAATAAAAAATATGCTTTAACCGAGGAAAATATTCATTTTGTACCAGAAAAGGAAATATTTCTACTCCCTCGTATTGTCTCATCTGTTCCAACTTTTTCTATGTTCATCCTCATAATATGCTTCACTTTATATTCCTTTTTGCCTTTCCCTATAGAGGAATTCGCTTAACTTGGACGGCTATCATGGTAACACGTACCCTTAATGTTCGATTCAAGATTTTAAGTTTATAGATGATGGGAATAAGATTATTTATACATTTTAAGTGAATTTCATCACAAAAATACAAGATCTGCCCTGATTCTCACCATGGCCTCCTGGCGAACCAAAACTTACACCATATAGTAGAATTATATTTCCTTTTCTTCAAAAAAAAAAAAAGCATATGTTGGTGCACATCGTACATGTCCAATTATAGGTTAAATTCACAAATTTAACAAAAACTTGGAACATTTCACTTGATCTGATCATAGTGCAAAGGCAAATTGACCTACGCACCTTTAGAATCTGTAACCAATTTTGTTTATTCAATGCTTCATAAATTACGCGGCTTCCCTCGGAATGCATCTTTCTTGGTTAACTGAAATATCATTCAACGACCACGACAAAGCATGGTGTCAGTTTTATCTTTAAAAAAGAAAGTGTTATGGAAGCATGTTGCAGCAGTTTGGTGATGATGAAACATCATTTTGTTCAAATACAAGTTGTGCCACCATGAGCACTTCAACAAAACAAAAAGGAACACTTGCAAGAAAAATCCAATATGTGGTTATTGATTATTGAGCTCTGCATTTGGAGAAACTGGGTCTGTAATTATAATAGACAATGCCACGTCTAAGTAAAATCTAAAAGCAACTATTCAACTTCACTGCTGCCCAGAAGAATAATTGATCCACTAAAAGCAAACAAAACCACAGAACTTTGGAATCCTGCGTTTGTAGATCAAGAAAATCTCTTATCATCTCAACCAGATTTGTTCCGGCGGAAAAGCTGCAAGAATTTCAGTGATGATCATCATCATCGCCATGTCCATCAGGAGGTCCTCCGGGGCCAACCACCTCCAACTGCATAGAATTAGAATCATTCCCAGTATAAGCTTCATTACAAGCTTAAGAAATTAAGGTCCACATGGGTAACAATTGATGCCTAGAATTAGATCATTTACAGCCCAGATTCCGCACTCCCTCTCCCCTCCTCCCTGTGCTCTCAAAAATTGGAAGAAAAAAAGGACGGACAATGTCACCCCTAATGCTGCAAGGAATCTGAAATTTCCCCTGATTAAGGAGTACCGTGGCATTTCACTGCTCTAAAAGTTCCCTAACAGCCTAGAACTTGACAATATGGCCCAAGAATACAGATATTCTGCACTTACCACAAAATACTGCTTGCATACTGGGCATTCATGTGGCTTGCCCTTCTCTAGCCAGAACCAAACAACATCATGCTCATCTTCTGTTAAATTAGAAAATGACTAAGAAGATCAAGTGAACTGGTTACAGGAAAAATCAGTAATAGAGACATTTTTATCTGAATCTGTCATGAAGACTTACCGCCTTCATCTCCTGGACATCCTACAATTCTTTTGTCATAGTAGGATTTAACAACAGCTGGTGCTTCCTACATTTAAAATATATTCAAATATTTTATCATGTTCAAACACATCTAACTGGAAAGATGAACATCTTTTTGTAGCTTATATCGATCTAAAAAATGTCTTCACATAATCCTTTTGTGTTTTTTGTTGATAAATAATTCATTATCCTGAACCATACATAAGAAGCAACAGCAGTCCACATCTAAATTAAATTTTTCTGCGGACTCATAACTCATAAGCACACAATATGTTTTACATTAGCAGATCTCTTCACTGACATTAACAAAACAATTACATTTGAGTGTTTTAAAATGTGCAACACAAAAGTCGAGGGGAAATATTTTTAGTCACAACAAATTGAACATTGGAGACCTACATACTGAGAGAACCAGATTCAGGTATGAGTTTGACATGACTACATTAGTATGTTCGAAATTTGACAAGTTTCTAGTGATCCCTTTTTATATATATTTTTTTGAAAGGTGTAAATGGCCTTTAATTGATGTCAAAACACCACCAAGTGCTGTGATAATTACAACATCAACAGAAAAGGTTAAAAGAGTGAGAGGTGGAGAGCAAAAAACAGCAGAAGAAGTAGATTTGGCTGACAAATGGAGCTTCATGTATACATGCAGAAGTTCTAAAGCCCCAGAATGGTATCAACGTATCTGGGGAAATCTGAAAGATCTGGTCAAAGTATCCATACTCAGGCAAATTGAAGTTTTGTTGTGACAACACTCTTAGAATTTGTAGTGATAAGTTTCAGCTACTCACACCAAAGAAATGGTATGCTGCCACAATTCTACCCACATGCATGTGCATATTCACACATGTACATGTCTTTTTGTTGGTGCGAGATTATGTCTTATCCAAAATAACATTTAAAAATAAAAAGATGACAAATTAAGAACTGCATTGCTGACAAGTTACAACCCATCTAAGCTTGATCATATTTTATTTCCACAAACACGAGTTTACAGAGGATGCCATCCAAAATGATCATTTTTTGTTTCCATGTACAAGTTAATTACAGAACTTGAAAAGATTTGTACTCCGGCGTAGTAGAAACTAGAATGTCAAAGAACATTGGGAAATGAACATTAGCACATCAACGAGGCACAATAATTGAATGATAAGAAGTTAAGAACACTAGCCATTAGAGCTCACATGTCATCTAACAGCTAGCACTGAATATGATTCATACAAGGAGATAGCATTGGCTACTCAATATTCCACAGCAATAGACATAGATGAAGAAGTAAGCAACATTGCACATCAATTAATTAGATTTATTCTTATCATGTTCGCGTTCAAAATAAATACAGAAAATGGTCAGAAATATCCTTGAACTATGCGTAATTGAACAAAAATGCACTCAATTAATAGATTGGTCTAAAAATGCTCATGCCATCAATAGTTTGGTCCAAAATACCCCAATCTTTATGGATCAAAAATGATCTTTTCCTAATAAATATATTATTTCCTTTCTTATCAAACACATTTTATTCCTAATAAAAGCATTAATTTTAAAGAACCCTATTCTTGTTTCCTTCCTTTTAAAATCACTTAAACTAATAAATAAGTAGGAATAATTTTTTCTTTGTCTCATCATTTAAAAAATTAAAATAAAATGACTATCACCGTTTTAACTGATAAAAAAGCTCGTATATAAGATCATGATAAACTCATCATTAATTTCATTTTGATAACAATTACAAAAATTGCAATAATAGAAAATATATGTGTTAATTGAAGTAGGATAAGCATTTGCTAATAAAAAAATTATTATTAAAAAAGAATGTGCTAAAAGAAATAAATAATATATTTATTTGAAAAAGGGGCATTTTTGACCCATTAAATAACAGGGACATTTTTTGGACTAAGATATTGATGACGGGGGCATTTTCAGACCAAACTATTAATTGAGAGCATTTTTGTTCAATTTCACACAGTTAAAGGGCATTTTGACCCTTTTTCGTAAAGCTTGCTTGAAGCAAGAACAGAAATGAGAGGAAGTGGGACAAGATTCCACTCTCCCATTTGGTTAGAAAGTGAAGTAAGAACTGACAGTCCTATCATTTCTAACCCTTTCAAAATTGAACATAAGAGGGAGGTGAAGTTCATCTACTTCTATTTCACTCGTGTCAAAAAACATAAGGGAAGTAAACAAACTCACTCCAATGCCCCTCCTTCTCTTAAAGGAAACACAGCATCATGTTTGCTATGGAAGTTTGAAACAATAAACCAGGCCTTACTAATTATGATGGATCAAAAGTTGCACCATGGCATGTTCCATCAATGGAAAAGGGAAAGCAGCACCTACCTATGACCTATTACTTCACTTAAGAAAGTCACAGTGGCTTTATGAAAAATTCAGAGCTAAATATGTGAAGGGATAGAAATTGGAATTTTTCAACACGAACATGTGCATTTTCTTTCAGACACTTGTATTATACATATCCTACAAAATAACACTGAATGGGGGACAAAATTTCAGTTTAGTTAAAGTCAATATGACCTAATAGAATTGTACTCATACACATTACTAGAATATAGAGAAAGTGAGTCAAATGCCTAAAGAACAGCTACTTAGTTCCAACAATACCTATCCTTGAGAAATGCACATTATCCATGATAGGGAGAGCTAAACATCACTACAAGTGCAAACTACTGACTCAATCTAATACAACAATACACATCAGATAAGATAAACAACTTCATTAACTGACAACACATGTAACAAATACAAGAAGTAATAACCTGCTGTTTGCCAACTTATATTCAAAACAAATATCCACACTGACCTTGGTGCCAAAGGGACCCTCAGGAAAGTTAATGCCGAGAAGATCCTTTCCCTAAGCAAGAAAAAATTTACACATACCAAGTATCAGTTATAGTCAAAACTCCACCTAAATCAATATATTTGAGTTAGAACTATAAGTATAACCACAACAAACATATAACATCAAAATCATAAAGGATGAAGCTAACTCACTTGAATCTCAGCTTCAAGCTCTTCGCGCTCATGACCAGTAGCAATTGGCATTACATCCTCCACTTTCTTAGCAACATTCGCTGTTCCACATAACAACGATTTCCATTCACAACAAAAACAAACCAAATATACATACATGCTCATATACATATGTGAACAAATGAGTAAGATCTGATGAAATTAGCATTACCAGAAGCAGTACTGAAGTACCGAGAGAATACAGGAACCGTAGACCGGAAAGCTGCCGGAGAAGAAGATAAGGAGGTGGCGGCGGCGGAAAGCCGATTGGTTTTAGCGGTAGATCGGAGTGGGCTGAGAGTCCGAAACTGGTAAGAAAGTCTTCTCCACATGATTTTCTTCAAGGAATTAGGGTTCCGATTTGATCTCAGGTGCAGATGAGATCAATAGTTCCTTTTATTACTATTTGCTCTCTCTTCCCCGTTGTTGATGCTCTTTTTTGTAGAAGCATTTTTTTGGGAGTCGAAAATGAGAGAGCATAAAGGTGGCACAGGCCCGAAGCCCATGGGTTGACTCGCTCGTGCGACAATTTCTCACCAGTCTGGATGGATACCTCTTTTGTGAATTTCTTATTTTGACTAAACTAACATTTTTTCTTTAAGGAGGAATACTAATAAACTCACATTTCAATGTTTTTCTTTTTCAATTATGGATTGATCTTAAAGTATTTTTTCAATTGTCAAATCTTATTAGCTTGACAACTATAGTTTCATTTCACTTATAATTAATGACAGAGGTAGGTAGAGTTAAAATTTCAATTAATTAGATTCTGAATTTAATATTTATATATATTTAATGAATTTCTTAACACAAATATATTATTTAAATAAGATTTACTGGGTTCGACTGAATTCGTATCTGAATTTCTAGCTCTGCCCCTGATTGATTGATTGTCGAATGATTTAAGAAATTGATGATCAAATAATTCAACAACTAAGCGCAATTTAGACCAATTTATCAAAGACAAAAATTCATCAACATTTATCAAACAACAAAATGTATGTACATGATAATAAAGAAAATAATAGGCATTAATTATATTAACCCATAAATAAAACAATAATTGCCAGGACTTGTTCATAAATAGTACTAGCTAGCTAGGACATATTGGATATAGGGGCCTAGGGCCCGACTACAATTTCTTGAAAATGATTGGAGCTCCATATTGTGGACACAGGAATATAAGAATCGTAGGAGCATGTTGGTAAGTAGGAGCAAGTTGAAAGGAGAAACGCATTAAGATCATGGCGATTGCTAATTTAGCTTGTATGATAGCTAAATTTTGTCCAATGCAGTGGCGAGCGCCTAAGCCGAAAGGCATGAATGCCGTGGGGCTTTTCGCTGCTTGAGCGACGCCGCGAGCAAATCTTGCTGGATTAAATTCATTCACATCGTCTCCCCATAATGCTGAATCATGATGGATTCCTACAGTCGGTATAAATAGCTCTGTCCCTTGAGGCAACTTCAAGTTCCCCAATGTTGTCTCCATTTTGGCCCGGCGGAGTGTTGCCGCAAGAGGTGGGTAGAGTCGGAGGGATTCATTCAGGATCATACCAAGCTGCCATTACAAAGTTGAACCACATGAATTCATTTTTTTTAATCAAAACAAAAGTGAATTAGGTGTGCTTACCGTCTTAAGCTTTGCGATATCGTCCTTGGATGGAGTATCACGTGCTCCACAGACGTTGAAAACCTCGTCACGTGCAAGTTGCTGCCAGTGAGGATTCATGGCCAATAGAATGGTCGTCCATGTCAGCAAATTTGAGGTTGTATATTTGCCAGCTAAGAACATTGTCTTGCATTCTTCTACAATGTCGTCAACTTTGCAATAAGGTGAATTACTAGCTTTGATCATTACTTCCAACAAATCTTTTGGACTTTCCTCCGGTTGATGACACTCCAAACTTTTTTTCCTATGCTCAATTAGCTTCATCAATGAATTTCTAACCTTTCTGTCCAATCTACAAGAAATTATGTTCTTCCTAGTAGGCAAGAACCTGAAAAATATATAAACAAATAACAACTTGAGTTATGCCAATTAATATTTCTGAAATTGAGTAGGCATTTAAATTTATCTTGTCTATGTATATAAATTGTCAAATTAGATCTTGGACCAAACTCACACCCAAAGTTCTCATTATCGTTGAGGTGCGATTCATTATTCCACTCATTGTCCACTAGCTATTCCTATGCCCAGATTCGGACATTCTTTTATTTAGGATCCCATTGTCCGGTCTGGTGCATGCACGTTTATGGATCGATATGTCCACCCGGACAACTGTCCGGGACCTAAAAGAGTGCCTATATGATACCATGCCAAATTATATCTTCGGGCTAAAGAGCTCTGGGTTCTCGTCCTTCGCCAACATGGATTCATTAAGCTTAGCTCAAAGGAAAAAAAAAAATTATGCAAGTCTTATAACGAACCCCAGGGTTGTCGTTCTTTACTAACGTGAATTCATTAAGCTAGATCAAAGAAAGAAGAATTATGCAAGTCTTATAATGAGCCCCCAGGGTTCTCGTCCTCCACTAACGTGGATTCATTTCATCATTATGAGTCGATAATTCTTTTATTCTTTTTGTGATGTATTGCGAAGGACGTACCTGTATCCGGGAATGAAAACTTGTTGAAAAGCATTAGTGGCATAAGCCAACTGTTGTGCTTGCAACTCAAAGATGGTTTTTCCATCTTCATAGCTGCTTCCAAACACTGTGTGTGTAATCACATTTTCAGACAAGTTCAAGAACCATTCTGAAACTTCGATTTCCACCTTGCCATCGCTTGACATTTTTGACGACCATTTGGTCAACATATCCATCATGCTCTTCCCCATCAGAGGAATCATTAGCTGTTTAATATATTTTTTAAGAAAAAGACGAGGAAAATTACATTAATTTATGGCATCCCTATGAAAGGGATCAATCACGTCAGTGTATATAAATTAAACTTATTTCTAGAAGAAAGAGGCAAAAAAAAAAAACCTATAGGGTTCCATAGAACTCAAGAGGTGGATAACTTCAGTTCAAACATTATTATGTCAAAAATTTCATAAAATATGTATAAATATTAAACCTTGAACTAAATTATTACTTATTCTGTATATCTTTACTTGTTTATATTTGACTTGACACACTCTTATTTAAATATTGAAAAAATGAAAAATATTTAATAGTGAGAGTAAAATATACACACAATGACAAATTATTCATTGATTTTATAAATTAAACAAATATTATTCAAAATACTATAGTGAACAAGTAAATTAGATGAACAGAGGGAAGTAACTAGTATTTGAAGTTATTGTTCGAAAATCTCAAAGCTCCTAAAATTCAAATACTGAATTCGGCCCTCTGCCTTTTAATTGGCACCTCAAAATCAGGAAAAGTAGTGACAAACTCCCTCTATTTCACTTTTTCTTTAGTATGTTTAAAAGGAGTGTCACTTTTCTGTTTTTGTAATTCTCTTTCCATATGGTGAGTTTAAGATCATAATATTAAAGAACATTTTGATATATTCCTCATAAATATATATATAGGATCGAAAACTAAACAAACAAGTTAAGAGAGGATTGAAAAAATTATATTCTAGGTTTTTTGTTGTTCAGTGACTTGCCTTAAGATTTTCTGAGTAAAATGTTTGAGTTAATATCTTTCTGTGGTGAGCCCATTTTTCTCCTTTGAGATTGGACAAGCCATCGCCTTCGAGCTTCTTGGCGGATGGAGGTGTTTCAACTTTCTCAAACTTGTCTGAGTTTAAAAGGAAGATATCCCTAATAAGACTTGGATCTGCGATCATGACACGAACAGTTGGCCCAAACCACACAAGAAATGTTGTACCTGTGCCATGATATGTAACAAAAAAACATTACTAGGATTTAAGTATTATAAGTTCCAGACATCAATCTTATACTAACATGTTATTCTAGGTTATATTCCCAATCAATGTTTATATCAAGAGTTTAATTTTTGTGTAAATATTGTCATGTAATTTACATTATATCATCAATTTTTATCTGTTGCAGCAGATAATAACCTGCTTTGTGAAGGTATCCTTATTTTAGATAGCATGATAGTGTATGAATTTAATTATGCATAGATGGTGATATATAAAATTTATATCGTACTCGCTTTTAAAATAATACACACAGTCAATGAATGCATATTACTAAAACTCAAGTTACAATTAATTCGAGTTCAGGTGCAAGACATTGGCATATAATTAATAAACCATTCGTGGTTCCTTTATGAATCGTTTAGTTTCAATACAAGTTATGATGGGATAAGTAATGATGAAATTTTTTTTTATTTGTTTGGTTTGTTGTATTCCAAATAATATGCATTACATAAATTTTAAGAACGAATTATTTGTTTATAAAAATATCCTTTTGTGAATTTGAAAAATGATGTATGAAAAGAGTTCAAAGAGATATCTTTGTTATTTACCTACTTAGTTATTCCTGGGATTACTATTTCATCCATCGGGAGGGATAACTTATCCCTATACTAATGACAAGTTATCCTGGACTTACGAACCAAATAACAAATTGAGTGACACTATAATTCAATCCTACGACTATTTGATGTTATCCTTCCTACCACGACCCCTCGAGATATATATAGACGCTAATAAAAATGACGCAATTGGATTTAAGTTGTATAAATTGGACAGCGCCATAATATAAATTCCAATTAAACGTTAAACACCCTTATGAACAACCTAGATATTGTTCTTAGCCAATTCAATCAGATCCAAATAGAATATAAATTAAACATACATATAGTCAAAAGAAATTAAAATGAGAGTAATTAGTAAGTACCATAGATATTTTTCCAGTGATGATAGAAAGAAAGGACTCTAGGAACAATGTCATGGGACAAAGGGAAGTTCTGACATGATGAAGGTTGTAAACTAGCAATCTCTTTAAGATTTCCCAACAAAAACTTGTATTTAGGACCTCTAATCCCTTGTTTCAAGAAATGATTTTGGATTCTCCTTGGTCTCCAACACAGACTAATCACCAATTTCTGAACAATTAACAAAACAAACCAAAATATAATAAGAAAACATATCCAGTTCTCTTCCATTTGCACCACTAATCAATAATTAACAGCAAGCTAATTAATTCCTCTAATTATAATTCTAGCACAGTATATATGGCTCACTAGATTTGGTTTATAATACTGATGGGTGAATTGGTCCATTTATATATGAAACAAGGTAAGTCATTCAATCAAATTAGTAATATATAAATATCTCTATCCTTTTAAGTAATTTAATTATTATCGTCTTAATAAGGAAATAAAACAAATGGTTCCATTTTCTCAAGTGGCTTTTTTTAAAAAAAAAAAATGTCTCAAGTGCATATTTAGATAAGTGATATGTGCCATATTTAAAATTAAAGGTATGATTAAATTACTTTAACAAGCCTTTTAATTATAGTTAAAAAACAAGCAAGGAAACAAATTATTAATTTTGGTAAGAAAAAAATCTCATCTTTCACTGATTTTATTTCTTCATTAATATCATCACTTTAACTATACTTTCTGATTTTTAATATAATTTATTTTATTTTATTTATTTAAAATTTTAATCAAATCAAATCATGAATATCTTTAATAAAAAATTCAAGGAAGACAATACAAAATACACGAAAGTAACTCGAGATAATCTCAAAAGATTTAATGTTAAAAAATAAATTTCAAATCATGTTTTCTGGATTATTTTAATATGTATATATATGTGTGTATTTTAAAATCTTGTTAAATATATTTGACAATTTTTTAAAATGATATTTTTGTTGAATAGAAAATCAGTATTTGGCAAATAAAATTATACCAAAAAGAAAAAAAAATGAAGAGGAAAGAAAATAAAGTTAATCTCGTCTTTTCACTTAATATTTTGTTGTTTTACCCATGTTTGATCTCATTATATCCTTTATATTTGGTCTTACTTTGTTAGATAAAGAGAATAGAGAAAAAAACGAAGTGTTTTTTTAAACTTTATACTAAAAAAATAATATTAATTGTGATGTAATATATATATATATATATATATATATATATATATCATGAAAATAATAATATTAATGAGGAGACAAAATTAATGAAAGATAAGATTTTTCTTATTAAAGTTGGTGATTTTTTTCCTTACTTATTTTTTAACTATTAGTAAAAGACTTATTAACTTAATTTAATCTAAACCTCTAAATTTTAAATATGACATATGTAACTCATCTAAATATACATTTGAGGAAATGGAGAGAAGGTATAACGGAGGAACCAAATCCCACTTGGTCATTATTGTACACTAACAATATATATTTATTTTTATTTGCTTTGTTTAAAAAAATTAAAAGATAATTTATTATTTAATTTCTAATTTATTCTTATTATTAATTAACTAGTCATTTTTTAAAATTAAATTTTATTATATTTAAAGAATGATATAATAAAATTAGCATACCATTTATCATTTTTTAAGAGTATGTCAAATTAATATTAAAGTACTAAATAAATAAAAATAGAAAAAGGGAGTAATTAAATATACAATTGAAAACAATATGCCCCTCCAACTTTAAAAAAATAAAAGAGTCAGTTAATTATTTAAAATAATTAAAAATAAATTTCAAAACCTTGATTGACTCAAATCTTTGGTTTGGGTTAGTTAAATATCAATAACACACATGAAAAAATGATAAATATACTCCTTAAATTACGGTTTAGAAAAGATTATACTTTTTATTTTAAAAGATGATATATATATCCTTATTATCTATCTAACTAATAATGCAAATTTTTCTTTCCGTTAACAAATTATATTAATTAAATTTTAAAAAGTAAATTCTAAAATTGATTTTCAAATTTTAAAAATAGACATAAATTTAAAAATTACACCCGTAATTAATTATAGGAAAAATTATACAAATTGAACCTACTAGAAAAATATTTACCTAAAATTAGATCAAATTCAATATATTTACCCATACTAGACTTACGACTCAAATATTTTACCCAACTGCCCTTATTCTGTTCAGGTAATCAACACCTTTATTTTCTTGATATATCAGAGTAGAATCTCTAATGATATCAATGAGTAAATGAGTAGTGTTTTCACTAAACTAATATTTCTTCATCAGAGTATACATATACTTTGGTAGTATCAAACAATAATTTAATAATATTTCTATTGAAGTATTGTCACTTCCTCCTTTATACCATCAAAGTATTTATATAGTACCACATGAGCGTGAATAGTTAAAAATAAAAAGTATGAAAATAAGATAGATAATCACTTATAAATTATTTCGCTTTTTAAGATGCAAGTATTTATTTCCATGATTTTTACTCTTTCAGACTCGACCTCTTTGTACTTGCCTCACATAAAAAATTACTCGCTATCTTTACTTGGTCTTTGTTGATTTGACACATAAATTAATAAATAGTAAATAATTGGGGTAATTCTATCAAATCACCATTTGAATATATATAATAAATACAATGTGTTAAAAATATAGTAGACAATAATTATAATTAATAACAAGGATAAATTACTCTCTCCGTCTGTGTTTACTTGTCCCTTATTGGCTTACACAAGAATTATGAAATAATAAATGATAGTTGTAATTTTATCAAATCACTCTTTGAATATAACAAATACAATATCGTAAAAAATGTAATAAAAGTTTATTATAATTAATGATAAGGGTAAATTAGGAACTAAGTTAAAAATTATCTATTGATTTCATAAAGTGGAGAAGTATGGTTAGACACATCAAAATATTATAGTGGCAAACAAAGATGGGTTATGTTCACAAATACCCTTTTTAGGGGATAATCTTGATAAAATGCACCTAATAAGGGTGATTTTGCAAAAATACCCTCTATTCCTTTAAGAATATATTTTTGGACAAAATTGTCCCTCGGCTATAAGGTCCCATTATTTTACGTCAGACCTGCCTTATGGGCAAGGATTTACACTACCTTTTTTTTCATTTTTTTTGTTAGTATTTTGTTTCTTTTCTTTATTTCTTTCTTTTTCTCTTATATTTTTTTTCTATTTTTTCTTTCTTTTTTTTTAATTATGGAACTATAAATAATATTTATTTTATATAATCTATATTTATTTTAAATAAAATGATTTATAAA
>JBCEWC010007889.1:0-20759 GCA_038996855.1 Solanum aculeatissimum | reverse complement strand
AAATTCCTTCTCCAATAAATTCTTCAATTGATCCTTTAGCTCTTTTAACTATGTTGGGGCCATACGGTAAGGGGGAACGGAAATGAGTTAAGTATCGAGAAGGAGATATATATCAAAATCTATTTTCCTTTCGGGAGGAACACCGAGAATTTAAAAATTTGAGATTAAGGGTAAGACTTCAATTTCTATTTTTTAGACGAACTTAATCACTCAAAAATAACCGCTTAATTGAGGTTGACCGACGATTAGGAACAATTTGACTAACTTTATTCGGAAGACAATTTTAAAGAAAAGGAACTTTGAAAATCCTAAGTTGGAAAAGATTTTGAACTTAAGGACTTTCTAAGGAGATTTAAAACTTAACCAAATTTATTATAAATCATCAAGATTAACCTAACCATATTTATTAAAAATCAACAAAATTAACACAAATGGCTAACTTTAGGAGGAATTTAATTAGATAAAAAAGAAACAATTAAATAATGTTAGAGTTAGCGTTTAATACAAAACAAACAAATAACATAAATAGAAAGAATAAATATGAGGTTTCTAGCCCATTTGATCCCTATATATATTCAAGTTGTATAATTCGTTTATATCCATATATACACATCGATTTCGTTGCTTTCAAGACCTGTAACTGACTCCTAACGACTCAAGAAAGACCCTAGATGCAAAGGTGGAGTCCCGAGAAGGCTCGAAACGTCACATGCAACAAAGAAAATAAAAGCACATAAGAGATCAATTAATTGAAACATAAGGATATATGACGAATTTCTAAAGTATTATATCAATGGATGCAGATATGCGACACTAAAAATAAACAAACATGATTCTGTATTTGTAAATAGTAGTCAATAAGCAAAGATAGTAGTGTAGATATGAAACTTAGATAATATTATATGACAAGATGCTAAGAGATGCAGAAATCTTTGGACTAATAAAATGGAATAGCAACTCCCATAAAACAAATTGTAAGAGAAGTATATTCAAAGCCTCAGTAATGGCTAAATAATGATGAAAACAGTGACATATACGATGATGAACAATAAACAACCAACTAGGGGCATCACTATCCCAAAGGAAACTCAGACTAATAGAGAACAACAGAATATGAAGGAAGAAAAGAAAAAAATATATTGATGAAGTAAACTTACATTTAAAACATTACCAGATAGCAACCTAAGAACATCATATGTCATACACTCTAACTAAAGACCCACCAATTTTGAAGCTATGAAAATAGAAACCAAAGAACTATTATACCATGGTTTAAATGAATCAAGTCCTTTTAAGGCATTGGAAGAGCCAAATCTCAAAGTAGGGACAGAGATATAGACGAAGAAAGATTTTCAGAATCAAAACTTACAACTTTGAGTACCGCAAACCCTAGCATGTACTTGTTCAATAAGTTTTGTAGCTTTTGTAACATCAACACATCTGAGGAGATTCAGATCTAGAGTCCTCCTATAAAGGATTTCCCTTCTTGGAAAAAAGTTGTTAGTCTTTTGGCGTATAACCTTCTTTTGATTGGAAGTAGCGTTCTCGGATAAGTTCCAATCCCCAAATACTTCTTTATGTTAAAATACCAAGGTTTTCCATCAGGTTCCGCTTTAACATGCAAACAATGGGCAGGTTTCTCTTTCAAACCTATCTCCAAGGGAATAATATACATCTTGTCTGGGTGCTGGATCATTGAAGAAATAGTAGCAAGGACATCAACAAACGCATTCTGTAACCTTGGTGTATGGTTGAACTAGATCTTTTGGAATCTTTTACATAACCTCTGTACTAGTTGCACATATGACACGATCTTTTGATTCTTCAGTCCATTCTCCTTGAACTTGATGGATCAACAAATTTGAATCCCCGATAACCAATAACTCTTGAACGTTCATATCTATAGCCATCCTCATACCCAGAATGCAACCTTCGTACTTAGCTATATTGTTGGTACAACAAAATCAAAGTTTCGCAACCATAGGATAATGTTGGCCAAATTCTGATATCAAGACCGCTCCAATACCGCTACCTTGGCAATTCATGGCTCCATAAAAAAACATTCTCCAACCAGGGTATGTCTCAAAGATATCTTCTCCCGCAAATGATACCTCTTTATCTGGAAAGTATGTTTTGAGTGGTTCATAGTCATCATCAACTAGATTCTTTGCAAGATGATCAACTAAAGCCTGTCCTTTGATCCTTTTCTGCGTCACGTACACAATATCGAACTCACTCAACAACATCTGCCACTTGGCTAATCTTCTAGTTGGCATCTCCTTCTGAAAAATATACCTTAGTGGATCCATCTTTGAAATGAGGTATGTAGTGTTCAAAGACAGATAATGCCTCAGTTTTTTAGCAATCCAAGTTAGAGCACAACACGTCTTCTCTAAATAAGTATATCGAGCCTCGTATGAGTGAATTTCTTACTCAGATAGTAGATTTCTCTCTCTTTCTTTCCGGTATCATCATGTTGGCCTAACACACATTCGAATGCATTATCTGAGATAGACAAATACAACAATGGGTTTCTTTCTCATGGAGGGACCAATACTGGTGGATTAGACAAATAACTCTTGATGGTATCAAAAGCGGTCTGATATTCTTCTGTCCACTCTGTCAATGCATTTTGTTTCAATAACTTAAAGATAGGCTTACAAATCACCGTGGATTGGGCTATAAACTGACTGATGTAGTTCAATCTTCCCAAGAAGCTCATAACTTCCTTCTTCATCTTTGGAGGAGGCAACTCTTGGATTGTTTTGATCTTAGAAGGATCGAGCTCGATACCTCTTCTACTGACTATAAATCCCAACAATTTACTGGCAGGCACACCAAAAGCACACTTGGCTGGATTCAACTTCAGACTATATTGAGGTAGACGGTTAAAGAACTTCCTCAAATGAGTCAGATGATCCGAACTCTCACGAGACTTGATAATGACATCATCCACATATACTTCGATCTCTTTGTGAATCATATCATGAAATAGAGTTGTCATAGCCATCATATAAGTAGCTCCAGCATTTTAAAGACTAAATGGCATCACTCGATAATGGTACACACCTCAGGATATAATAAAAGTTGTCTTTTCTACATCTTCTTCGTCTATTAAAATCTGGTGATATCCTGCGAAGCAATCCACGAATGACTGTATCTCATGCTTGACATAATTGTCAATAAGAATGTGGATGTTCGGTAATAGAAAGTCATCATTAGGGCTAGCTTTGTTGAGATCTTTGTAATCAACACAAATTTTAATCTTTCCATCTTTCTTGGCCACCAGAACAATATTGGCCAACCAGCTAGGATATTGGTTACCTCCACCACCTTGGATTGGATTTGCTTTGTAACTTCTTCCTTGATCTTTAGACTCAGATCTGGCTTGAACTTTTGAGTCATTTGCTTTATCGGGCTGAATTATGGATTGATAGGCAATTTGTGAGACACAATGTATGTACTCAAGCCTGGCATGTCATCATAGGACCAAGCGAACACATCCATGTACTCCTTGAGTAAACTGCTAAGTTCTTCTTTTTGAGCAACCTTCAAATGAACACTAATTCTGTTTTCTTTGACACATTCTTCATCTTCCAAATTCACTATTTTTGTTTCCTCCAGGTTAGGCTTGTCACGGTTCTCAAACAGTCTCAATTCTTCAGCAAGATGTTTGGGTACCTTGGTCCTTTCATCATAATCCTCAAGCTCATTGTCATTTGCTTCATTCGGTTCGTTCAGCTTTTGATATGACATGACATGATATTGACAGATTTAAAATTATTTTTTACTGAAATCATAAACAAACACAGTTAGATAGAAAAAATCAAAATGATAAAGATGGACAGTAAATAAAAATTTAAAAATAAAGGGAGGCTTTCATTCAAACTTGAAGGAAAAGTGCAAACTTTGGTCATGCCCATGAGTCAATCTACCTTTTAAAAATATCACGGATAAAATTCTGAAACATAAACAGACAATAGCAAAAATAAAAATAAAGGTGGGTCTCAGGCCTCTTTCGAACTGCCACTTATTTTTAAAATAATTAATTGAGCAATTCTTCATCTACCAAGATAAGTGAGGGATCGAAAGTGGGATTGATGTCCATTTTAGCCCTTATTCTTCTGGCTTCGCCTCTTGAATTCCTGACGGCTCAACTACATCATTAACAACAACATTGATCTCCTCGAATAGGTTTCCCGTTCCTTTTCCTAAACCATCACCATCATTGTATTCTCGTACTGGAAAAGATTGGTACAAATGAGGTATTGGTCTGGCTAGTGCTTGATCAACTTTCTGGCTCAGTGTCTCCCAATCGTCATCTTCTGGAACAATATACCCTAATCTGAACTTTGACTACTTCATCGACAATGGAATAGGCTCGGTGATACCTTGTAGATACTTTCCCAGTCTAACATCTGGCTTAAATATATTCCTGAGCATGAACATAACAACCATCTTGTAGACAGTAGGCATTGAAGGTCCAGTTATGAAATCATCACTAGTGGCATTCACTAACTCTACAGTGTAAAAATTTGACCCCCTAGCAACCTTGTCGACAATTGGTACATACACATTCGAATGACTCCCTTCACCGTAGATGACTACTTCACGGTCATTCCATAAAAACTTCATTATCTGGTGAAGAGTATAAGGTACAACTCCAACTATGTGAATCTAAGGCCTTCCGAATAGCATATTATAGCTAATATCTATATCCATCGCTTGAAATTTAGCAACGAACTCAGCGGGGCCCATATGGAATCCTAAATTCACTGCTCCTAACATATTCCTTTGACCACCATCAAAAGCTCTGACGTTAACCCAAACTTTAGTGGATTTTCCCAACATCAAACTTCAACTGCTGGAGAGTGGACAGAGGATATTTATTTAGACCAGACCCATCATTAATAGAACCCGATTCAGAATCATGTCACGACACTTAATTGTGATATGAAGTGCTTTGTTGTGTATTGACCATTTGAGCGGTAGTTCATCATCATCGAAGCTGATGTGATACCCTCGGGTGACCCGACTTATCATAACTGCCAAGTTATCATTGTTTGTCCCTACAGGCATATAAGTATCCTCCAACGTTCTCATCAATGCCTGTCTATGTTGTTGTGAGATCATCAACAATGCCCATACAAAAATTTAGGTTGGGGTCTTCTCCAAATGCTTCACGATAGAATACTCATCTGGTTGCATTCTCCTCCAGAACTCCTCTACTTCAGCTTCACTTACTGACCTCTTATGCTGATCTTTCTTACTCGATTCTTGAACTGACTTCTCTGGCATATAGCATTTATCTGTCTTGACCAGGATCTGTGTACTTCCCGTCTCAATCATAAACTTTTTTGTGGGAACTTCCCTCGAAACAAGAGCAACAACTTCTGATGGTGTCAAAATAATATCAGTAGCATGCTCTCATAGACAACAATATAAGATAGATCACATACTTGTCTCATGGTATCAACCGTATACAGCCCTTATTAGGCCTCCCTATAATCAATAGTACCAAAAATATCGTATCTATGACATTCATCGCCAATAACCCAAAATGCAACCCACCAGAACAAAATTATGCAGACAGGGTACAATTAGCATCTCATGTACATCTAAATTCAGCAAACATATAACTCTACTCAGTCCAAGCTACCTGGCTGCCGATGTCTCGAACTACGAATCACTTCAGTCAGGCCTTTCCTTTCCTGAAGGCCTCCCAATGCTGCTCAATTGTGAAAATATAGATTGTAATACCAACACGGTCAGTTTGACTGTAGTAACTTGGGAAACGGGTGAAATTAGGCCAAAAGTGCCTAAAATGGGAAGAATAGGAACTATGCCTGAAATTTTGAAAAATTCCTGAATAACATACCCCAAACAACCCGAGTCTATAGCCAAAAAGTTGCCCCCAAAACAGACCCCAGAAAACCAACAAAAGGCCCAAAAAAGAAGTTGAAAACTTTATCGGGAAAACATTCTTTTCAAAATCTTCTCAGTCCAAATTCTCAAAAATTGGACAGTTACAGTCAACACCTAGCATATCACAACATTCCCCTTAGAACTTCGAATAGTTTAGGCTCAAATTTTATTCAATTCCATCAAGAAACGGTTACGAAATCAACACATAAAGTTTTTTACAATTTCAAGAACAAGAATAGTTAAAATAATAATTTACCCTTGAGTTATGTGTCAAATCCTGAATCCAACTTCATCACGATGTTCCTTGCAAAAAATTGAGTCACGTAGATCTTTGGTTCGTCAAAATCAGAGCTGAAATAAGCTTTCCATGAGCTTGCAAAGTTATTGACAATGGTTGTCTGCAAAGTACTGAAGCACTTTTATAGACCACACAAGTCTTCTCCGTGAACGAGGATCGAGCTCCGCGAACGTAGAGGCATGGGTCCACTGCCCTTCTCCACGAACGTGGAGCTTCACCAGCCCTAGCCTCCGCGAACATGTCATTGATCTCCGCAAACGCGGAGTGTAATGGTTGGTAGTGCTGCACCAACAATTCTCTTATCTTCTTTGGGCCATTCTTGATACTCCCGATATCTATTTTACGCAAACGAATAGTGTAACCACCCTAATTTCAACATTTTGGATCCAACGGTGAAATCAAAATTTCTAACGGAGCATCCTAAGGAAAAATGAGGGTCCCACTTCTTTTTGGTTAAAATTAGCTAAAAGAACTGACGGGAAAAAATGCAACTGGATGTCCCCGTCACTGATGAAGGGTCATTTTAGACTGTAATTGATGTTCCGGAGTTGACCACTCCATCAGTTTCCCATTCCGAGTGCGTTTAGCTGTGTTTGACACAAATGCACTTTTTAATTTCTGGTTGAACTCATCTTGCAACTTTTGACTCAAAATCATATCGGGACCCTCCGACCTCAGACCAACCACCTTTCTAGCACAAATCGGCGATATCAGAACTGATGGAACCGTCAGAATCTCATTTTGAGGCCATTTACTAAGATTTTGACTGAAACCTCATTTTGACAGTTTTAACTTTTCGCTAACCTGGGTTGCTATACAACAGCTCAGAACAACAAAAATAATGCATAAACACAAAATTGACCTACAGAGTCATTATAGTCTCGGAACAAATTCCTAACGAGTTTCGTAGAAAGTTTCAAGGACGAACTAAACAAAAGTGGCCATCTTTTTTTTTTCTTTGGCAAAAACAAAGCTCATTATATTCTATCTTTAGGATTTATATATTCATAGAATTAATAATTATTTCTCAAAATTGGTTTGGTAAACTTTGAGAATCTTACTCAACTAACTTAAGAAATTAATAAATACATGATTATGAAATTCTTTTCTTATTTAAGTTTTTTATGAGATTCTAATATTTATGATTTAAACTCATTAAATTTCACCTCATATAAATTATTTTCATTTAGAACTTTTACATTAATTTAAACTATAATTATTAAATTTTTAAAAAATAATCACTACACTATACATGTGAGAATCATTCATATATTTCTCACAATTACAATCATAAATACATGATTATGATATATGAAAAAGTATCAGTAAATCCAATAGCATTTATTTGTTTTTAGTACGTTTGAATCATTCATATATTGCTCACAATTAATCTTGAAATAATTAATTAAAACATTAACTTTAAAGTATTGACTTTTTGCCACAAATCAAACCGTGAATATGAAAAAGTCCAATTGGTAGGCAACTTTTTCCTCCGAATGAAGCCTTATGCGGTGCAAATCTAGAATAGTCAGGCTTCAATGCAAAATACTCGTTTAAAAAAGAATTACCTCTTTTTGTTTTTGATCAGCTTAAAAAAAAAGAATGACCTTTTTTTAAAAAAAATAATAATTTAATTTCAATTTTCTATTTGACATGTTTCAGGCCACAAACTTAAAGACCATTTTGATATATTTAACATAACTTTAATTTAGAATTATAAAATTAAAAAATAGTCTTTAATTTTTTAAACTATGTGTCAAGTCAAACCACATCATTCCAACCTTCTTGCTTCTTTCGAGGAGAGTTAACTTAATTTGAATTTGAAATAACTAAACCAAGATGATTAAATCGTGTAAGCTAATTAATATTTCTAAATATATTTGATTTAATGTGCTCTAGTCTTATCTTTTTTATATACGTACAAAATAGGGTTGGAAAAGATATAATGATATCATAAGAATTGAGAATCATTAAATTTGCCAACAGAACAGACGAAGTAGGAAAATAAAAGGAAAAATAATCGAAAAAAACGTGACGATGGACTATTATTGTCATAAAATAATTTTATGTTATCGAGTGCACACTTGACTGGAAAATATCTGTTCATGACTTTTTAACGTATATATGGAGTAGTGTACTCTCCCCTTATTCCAATTAAGAAGAAAATAAACTCCACATTATTAACACAATTATTGATGAGAACGTGGTCGATTAATCACCATATAGGGCAATATCGTTAGGTAGTTAGTTTGACAAATCACATATTTCTATATATTTTTTTTAATAAATAAATATTTATGATTCACTAGTCAATAATAATTTAATTTGTTAATATAATTATTTCACATGGTACAAACAATCTTTCATACCGAGCATGATCTTCGTTTTATAAATTTAAAAATTAGGAATCATTTTTTTTACAAAATATAAATTTATGGGCCAAATTGATGTACATTCTAAAAAATTGAAACCACAATTTAGAATCTCAAATCATGTTTTTGGAAAAATTTGAAATCACATGTCTAAACACTAATTTCAAATCATTACTTTATATCACTGGCATGTTCAAAAACAAGTTTAAAAGTTGTCAGATTCAGTTTGAATCAAGTATTTCCATGCTCCAATTTATGAAAATAGAATTATGCTTACCCTTTAAACAAAATCATTGAATTTATAGCTAGGCATACCCAAAAGACACGTGAATTGAAATTACCAAAACACGCGATTTGCCACGAGTAAGATGAAAATGAAATAATAAATATGGAAATGAACCAAAGCAACAAGATAAGTAAGTATATAGAATAACTGTCCGTTTGGATTGATTTATTTTGGGTGCTTTTAAATCAAAATAACTTTTAAATTGTTTTAAAATGTTTGGATAAAGTTAGTAAGTGCTTATAAACACTTATTTTTAATGCAAAATAACAAAAATAAACAAAAAATCATAAGTTAATTCTAACATATATGACTTTTGGCTTATAAGTCATAAGCTAAAAGTTAATCCAAATGAGCTCTAAGCCACCTGATTCTGATGGTAATGGCTCGGAGCTTCATCAAAAAGGTTGATATATATTATTACGCTTGAATAACTTATGAAACTTAAGATCATAAAGCTCAAGTATAAAACATATGGGCTACAATAAACAACTAGAAGACTATTTATGGCATATACAAAAAGACTATTTATAGCAATACTCTAGCGAGCACCATCAAAGGATATTAGTCTTATGAAACGCCTCCATCTATTGCGTAATGATTGAAAAGTATCATGGATCTTTCAAAAATAGTTGAATCTTGCCTTTATTTTATTCGGTCATAGTCTGACATTTGGTTTCATGATTCCAAAACTAGGAGGACTGATTAATATATAATTGGTCTCAAATTATGTTTTGAATCCAAGTCCTTTACAATTATGATCACTTCTTTCAATTTAAGCTAGAGGGACATTGAATATCTACAAGCTATTATTATTGAGTCATATCTGATTTGTTCTATTTTTCACGTATTCTTTTTTTTTACTTGTCCATGCACCTAATGATCGGTTTTTAACACATAACAAAACTTTATTTCGACTTGCAAACAGTTATTATTATTTGTATTAATAATTAGTTGTGTTTAATTATATTGTGTAGTTGATCTCACTAAATATAGTTGAAATAAAATAAGTAGAAAAGCAGTTTCAATAGTTGACCAATTTGACATACAAAATGAAGTCATATTTATGAGCTGTCCCGGCTGCTAAGGCCGTAGCAGGTATTACTTTCTATTAGTGATGCAACTTGCGCCTCGCAAAATAGATGCTCCTTTTGTCACAATTAACGCCAAGTGTATGATTGGTTCCAGAGTTTAAATAAATTTAAATTTATTATTTTTAAATAATCTATAAGAAAATATATAGCTATAAATCATTTTATTAAGAATAAAATAAAAATTATTACTCAATATAGAAGACACTTCCTTCATTCTGGCTTGACACGACGTTTAAGTAAATAAAAAAAGATTTTTTAAACTTCTGATCTAAAATAATCTCTAGATATTTTTGTGATTGTAAATCATTTTATTAAGAATAAAAAAAATTTAAAAATTAATTTTTTAATAATAATAAGATAACATTAATTTTTTTAAAAACACACTAAAAAAATGATATCAAGTAAAACAAAACAAAGAAAAGTATTTCGTTTTGGAATTAATCGAGAAGAAAAATATGACCAATAAATCCTTTTGTCTCCATTGAGGTGAAATGTTTGGTTGAACACAAAATTTTAAAAGAAAATATTAAATTTATGATTAAAATAAGTTATAAAAATTTACTTAATTATCTCATTAAATAAAATAATTAATTTTTTTTTAATTTGGGGGTAGGGGAAGGGAAAATGGGATGGAGATTACAACGTGGGGAATCGAACTCTCACCAACAAGGTGGGAGTTCAAATAACCAACCAACTGAGCTACTAAGATTCCCCAATTAAAATTTAAATGAAATTATCATTAAACATTAAAAAAAATTATTGTTTTGAAAATGATCAAGAAGAAAAATATAACCAATTAAGTAGGACAAGAGAGTGAGAAGACTAGTACCTATATATTTCCAAGAGCAGGTGAGTTTTTCTATTAATTTCAATTCCAATAGCAGCCATATAAAGCTAGAAATAATTGAAGGGACAAACAAAACAACAAACACGACATTTCATTTTTCCTTGCGTGTAAGAAACTATTATTCAACTGCTTCAATTTATTTGCTATATTTTGATTCAATATATATAGAGTTTTAAGAAAAAAATATTTTTAAAATGTGTGATTTTTAACTGTAAATGTCGTGATATTTGTTTAGTTATAAAAAATTTTAAAATTGTAATCTTAAACATATCATAATATTTATATAACTATATATAAAAGTTTCTAAGTAAAGAAATTAAATTAGAATTTTGTCTCTCTTTCCTAATGAACTAATAAGAAATAGTGTCAAACAAAGTTAAATGGAGAGAGTAACATTGTGTATTTAGTATGATGAAAGTCATCTCCTAGAGGATAATTGCTTGAAAAAACAACTTACTAGGATAAAGGACAGTTTGGTGCACTAAAAGTTCCCGTCATGCACATGACTTGAAAATGATTAAACCGTAATATCATTGATAACCTTAATCCATATTTCTAACTTAAAAATAGGATAATGTCTTAATTTGATAGAAGTTTGGAGTATCAATATATTAGATCATAAAGGTTTTCAAATAAGGATTTCTTATTGTATGCATAGAGAGGTCCATGTGATTACGAAATATGAATCCTTCTTACTAAATGAGTACAACAAGAGACAAACAGTAACTAATTATTTAATCAAACTAAGCACATGTTGGTTAGCTTTGTCAAAGCCTAGTGCTTATAAATTTCCTTTTGAAGTTAATGTGTGTATTACACAAACACAACAAAGAAAAGAAATACTCCAAGAAGTATCTAAGAAAGAAAATGGGTAGAATATTAATTGGGTATTTGTGTCCTCTAATATTAATGATGTGTATTATAGTGTCTAGCCATGCTCAATTACAACAAAACTTCTATGCCAAGAGTTGTCCAAAAGCAGAAAAGATCATTTTAGAGTATGTCCACAAGCACATTCCTAATGCCCCATCTCTTGCTGCTGCTTTAATCAGAATGCATTTCCATGATTGCTTTGTCAGGGTAATTATTAATTGCTTCTGAGTTCTATCGTTTTAATTTATATGTCTTATTTTTTTTATTTTTGTTTCAAAACATATTTACTTTTTGTATCTTGTACTCTATTCGTTTTAATTTATTTGTTTTTTTTTCTTCAGTTTGTTTAAAAAATAATTTTTTATTACTCTTTAATTTAAAATTAAAAATCTTGTTTATTTTTTAAAATTTTGTATTGAGTCAAAACTAGATAAGCAAATTGAAACACAGGGATTAACTCTTTTAACTTCAACATCTCACATAACATATTTAAAATCACAAGATTAAGTGACACTTTAGTATATTTTGCACATATTTAGTTAGAGATCACAAAATTTAGAAGAATTTTTTATTTTTCTTGAATTATATATGTATCTAGTCAAACTAAAATACATAAAATAAAATGGAGGAAATACTATAAATCATTTGAAAATCAATTAATTGAATTGTTGATGTATTTCTTTTTCCTTTGTTTTTGGAATGATTGAAGGGTTGTGATGCATCTGTGCTGTTGAATTTCACTTCAAGTTCAGGAAGCCAAACTGAAAAAGTTGGTATCCCAAATCTAACATTGAGAGGTTTCTCCTTCATTGATGATTTGAAGAAAATAATTGAAGTTGAATGTCCTGGAGTTGTCTCTTGTGCTGATATTATTGCCTTGGTTGCCAGAGACTCTATTGTGGTCATAGTAAGTCAACAACTTCAACTTTCTATTTTATTTTCTATTTGCTATATATGACCATTATAATTATATATCATTTTAGGGAGGTCCTTTCTGGAATGTACCAACTGGAAGAAGAGATGGAAGAATCTCTATTGCTTCAGAAACCTTATCAGACATCCCAGCTCCATTTAGTAACTTTTCCACTCTCCAAAATGATTTTGCTAGGAAGGGTCTTGACCTCAAAGACTTGGTCCTATTATCCGGTAACGTTCATCATTTTATTTTATGTGACATGTTTGACTGAGCATAATACGTATTAAAGGTGTAAGATGAGAAGTTTAAATTAAAATAACTCCAAATATAAATTAAAAGAAAATTTTATGTAAAATGAATCAAATGTACTAATACAAATTTATTTTGGTCCTACATTGCCACACAGGATATATATAGGCCTCAAAGATAATGTTAAGGACAATCATACTAACCAAGTCGAAAATTGTGACTATGATTGAATATTGTTTGCATAAAATTCTATATGTACAATGTTTCAGGTGCTCACACCATTGGAGTCTCTCTTTGTACGTCATTCTCAAATCGCTTATACAATTTTACTGGAACTTTTGGTACTCAAGATCCATCTCTAGACAGTGAATACGCAGCTAATATAAAGGCCAAAAAATGCAAATCGATTAACGATAACATAACAATAGTTGAGATGGATCCAGGGAGTTTCAGGACATTTGATCTCAGCTATTACAAGCTTTTACTCAAAAGAAGAGGACTTTTCCAATCTGATGCAGCCTTGACAACAAGTACAACAACGAAGGCATATATCAACCAACTTGTCGCGGGATCACTTAAAGAGTTCTATATTGAATTTGCTCAATCTATGGAAAAAATGGGAAGGATTGAAGTTAAAACAGGTTCTGATGGTGAAATTAGGAAGCATTGTGCTCTTGTAAATACTTAAAAGATGTCTTTGATCTTGCTTTTCTTGTTCCATGAATTTGAGTTGTTAGTTGAAGATGGTTTGAAGCAATATGTATCATTATTCCTTTTGCATTCTTTTCTTCATCATTTTTCTTTTGTAATTTTTCCGTTCTATTATTTACTTGATGGTTATTTAAATAAAGGCTGAATACATATGCAACCCCTTAAATTGGTTAAATTTTTTATTTAGACACATACATGAACTAAGGATCACACCTATATATAGACCCTCAAATACTTGCACTTGAGTCAATTACATTGTGTTGATTAACACGATGTGATGAAATAGGTAATGTATAGTGCACCCCAATGCCACGTATTCCATATATATATTTTTTAAAAACCCTTTTGAAAGACGCAAAAAAACAAAGATGGAAAAATTTAGATGATGTTTGGATTGACTTATTTTGAATAGTTATTTATTTATTTATTTTTTTAGCTTTTTTCTAAATTTGTGTTTGAGAAAAATAAAAAGTACTTTTTAGCACATTTGTTTAGGCTAAAGATAAAAAAATAAATTAAACGTCAAAACATGAATATGAACAACTTATGACTTTTAGTTCTTTAACGTATAATTTATTTTTAAAAAGTTAAATCAAACACCTTAGTTTCTATATGTTCTACCCCTCCCTTATTTATGAAACCCCATGAAAGTTTCATGGGGAGAAATGGGTTTTTAATCCCTTATAAATTTTTTTTAGTTTTATATATTTTAAATAACAATATTTTATTTTTACATACAAAAGATCAGCATAAAAAAGAAGACCCCAAAATAAAAAGGGAATTATAACTCTTTTGACTACATCTGAATTTTTCGTTTTTTTTTCATTTCAGCATTGTAATCTATTTGTTGGTGGAAAACATTACGCTTCCTTGCCAATTATATCATCTAAAACATACACAACAATAAAGGACCAATTTTTGTAGACTTTTAGGGAAATTAGGTTAAAAGGCAAGATCCTTTTGGTCATTATTCATTAAAGATCACTAAATCCAAATCTTAATCCTTTGGATATGTATAAATCAATACAGATCTTGTACTTTTCACAATTAACAGGACATACCTTATATAGAACCACGACTCGTCAAAGCTGTCGTCGAAATGAGACCTAAAGGACCTAAATTTTTCTAAGTCTAGAATCACTCTACGAGATGACTTACGACCAGTAGATGAATTGACGGGTCATCTTGCATGTTCATGGGTTGAAAGATGAAACTTTCAGTAGCTTAACTTTTGTGACATGAAGTTCTACGAGATAGAGTACGATCCGTAGGATGAACAACGGTCAGTAGACGGGGTCTCGGGGTTGGTCCCGTCAATTTTAACGAAGAGTGTTTTTGACATTTTCAATTCGTTTAAGTCTTAAACTATGCCATTTTGGCTCTTTTAACTACCTTAATTGACCCAACCCCTATAAGTCCTATTCTTAATTCATTCAAAGTCATTCATCCTCAAAATTCTCTCAAGGGTCTTAAATATTTCTCTCTCTAAAACAAGGGCTCCATTGAAGCTAGGGCTTGAATATTTGACCAAGGTTTTTTAGATTTTCCTCTTCAATTCTAAGGGTTCTCTCTTGAGGTATGGAGGACTTCATTCATATATTAGTTTCATCCATGAAGCCCACTCCAAAACCTTCTTTCTATCAAAGTTTCATGATGATTTTCTATGAGCTTTTATCCTATGATTCCAAATGTATGGATTATGATTCGTACATGATGATTATATCTAATTATGCATGAATTATGATGAATTACATGATGTATATGATTTTCAAGCAAAAGTATGTGATTTCAAGTATGCATGGTTAGGGCTTTAATGATTTGATGTGGGTTCCTTTACTAATGATCCAAGTTGGTTTTAATTGCATGTTTTCTCTATGAATCTTATCCAATTGCATGATTTTGACTCAATTGTCCATAAATCCAGACTTAGACCTAGTCTTTTATGATAAAACTATGGATTTTCATGATTATGGTCTCAAGTATGTAAAAGCACATTTTATAATAATGATGATGATTATGACAATGATAATTATGATGCCATGATAAAGAGGGAGACAAAAACCCTAACTATTGACACCCAAACAATAACCACACGTAAGCTATAGAGTCATACATGGGCATACACTAATTTAACCATTAATCTTATTTTCATTCTTAAACTTCCAATTTAATCTAAAACAATGTTTATTTATGAGTTAATACCACAGATGATCACTCAACTATGAATTTTTTCCACAGAAAGTCATTCAACTTTCATTTTTAACTTCAAAGTCATTTAATCATGTATTCTTTTTTCACAAAGTCACTCAACTTTGATTTTTAATTCAGAAGTCACTCACCTATCACTGTTTTACTAACCTAGTTAATTAATTTTTATTTCTAACCAATATTTTAAAAATTAAAAATATATTCATTTACACCATTTAATAACCCACCTCACTTGACCCGCCCCGCTAACCCAATTATTTGACCTTTATTAGTTATTCCCCTAAATTACTCTTTGTTCTTCGATCTTTCTCCTCTTCTATATTTTTTTAACTCTTTCTTCTCCAAATTTTTTCCTCTTCTGTGTTTTTTTCCTAAAAAAAAATTCTTATCCACAATATATGGCCCTAGACCCTCAACTGACACTACGCAAAACTACGTAATCTCGTAGTGTTTAAAAATGAGAGGGATCACTTAGTTGAGTAGAAAGTCATGTATGACTAGAACCAACTTTGTGAACTCATTGATAAAGTATGGATAAAACTGCACTGCAATTCCATTGTTGATCCAAGCTAAAGCTAGAAATATTTGGAGGGACAAATAAAAGAACAAACACGACATTTCGTTTTTCCTTACGTGTAAGAAACTATTATTCAACTGCTTCAATTTATTTGCTATATTTTGATTCAACATATATAGAGTTTTAAGAAAAAAAATATTTTTAAAATATGTGACTTTTAACTGTATATATGTAGTGATATTTGTTTAGTTGTAAAAAAATTTAAAACTGTAATCTTAAACATATTATAATATTTATGTAACTATATATAAAAGCTTCTATGTAAAGAAATTAAATTAGAATTTTGTCTTTCTTTATTAATGAACTAATAAGATAAAGTGTCAAAAAAATTAAATGGTGAAAATATAGTGTGTATTTAGTATGATGAAAGTTATTTTCTAGAAGATAATTATTGGAAAAATTAACTTACTAGAAAAATAATTAGGTAAAATGGTTTCTGATGTTTGGTTTAGAGGGTAGATTGTTTTTTACCCTAAAAAGACATTGATTAAGGATTGATAATAATACATAAAATAGGATAAAGGACATTTGGTGCACTAAAAGTTCCCGTTTTGCATAGGATAAAAAAGAATGAAACCGCAATATCGATAATTGACAACCTTAACCCATATTTCTAACTTAAAAATAGGATAATGTCTTAATTTGATAAAAAGTTTGGAGTATCAGTATATTAGATCATAAAAGTTTTGAAATAAGAATTTCCTATTATATGCATACAGAGTCCATGTGATTACGAAATATGAATCTTTCTTACTAATTGAGTACAACAAGAAACAAACAGTAACTAATTATTCAATCAAACAAATAGGAAATTATGAGTATATTACTAAATTAAGCACACGTTGGTTAGCTTTATTAAAGCCTATTGCTTATAAATTTCCTTTTGAAGTTGATGTGTGTATAACACAAACACAACAAAGAAAAGAAATACTCCAAGTAGTACCTAAGAAAGAAAATGGGTAGAATAATTAATTGGGTATTTGTGCCCTCTAATATTGATGTGCATCATAGTGTCTAGTCATGTTCAATTACAACAAAACTTCTATGCCAAGAGTTGTCTAAAAGATGAGAAGATCATTTTAGAGTATGTCCACAAGCACATTCCCAATGCCTCACCTCTTGCTGCTGCCTTAATCATGTAACAGATAACTTGTGGCTCAAAAGCCAATGTACGTCCTCAGCTATATTTATATTGTATAGTTATACAGAGACATGATAAAACACAATTCAAACTATAGAAGACTCCTACAAGTACTAGACTAGAAATATTAGACTAGGAGTCCTAATATGCCCCCTCAATCTAGGGGAGAGAACAACACAAACAAATTGTCTCGTAAAAAGCAAAAGCGAGATGAGGATAAACCCTTTGTGAAAACATCAACCAATTGTAAGCGATATGGCACATATTGGACTTCCAGATTCCCTTGCGCTACTTTGTCACAGACATAATGAAAATCAACATCAATATGTTTTGAGCGGTCATGAAACACTGAATTACGAGACATATATGTTGAGCTAACATTGTCACATAGAACCCGAACTGGTTCATGGGATAAAGACCAAGCTCACGAAGAAGATGGAGAATCCAAGAGGTTTCAGCAACAGTATAAGCAATAGCCCTGTACTCAGCCTCTATAGACGATTTGGAGACTATTGTTTGCTTCTTTGCATGCCAAGAAGTGAGATTGGAACCCAAAAAGATAGTAAACTCAATAGTAGAATGCCGACTATCCGAACAACCGGCCCAATCAACATCAGAGTAAGCAACCACCATTGAAATGGATGAAGAGGCATGGAGGAATAGTCCATACTTAATAGTACCCTATAAATACCTAAAAATACGCTTCACACAGTGCAAATGAGTAGTACGAGTGGAATGCATAAACTGAGATACAACATTTAAAGCATAAACAATGTCTGGACGAGTTATAGTTAAATATTGAAGAGCACCCACCATGCTTTTATATTCACTAGGATCTGAAAGTAATTCATCATCCATAAGAGAAGCAGTAGTTCACGATGCAATAGGGGTAAAAACAAACTTACATGTATGCATGTGCAACTTAAGAAGCAAATCAGTTATGTACTTCTGTTAAGACAAATGTAGACCATGAGATGAGCGAACAAGTTGAACACCAAGAAAATAATGAAGATTACATGTCTTTCATAGCAAACTGATGAGAAATGATACTATTTAACTGATCAAGGAGAGATGAATAATTGCCGGTAAGAATAATATCATCATCATAAAGTAATAAGATAAGAATACCCGATGAGGAGTGATGAATAAACATTGAAGAATTCGATTTGCTGCAAATAAACCATGAGAAAGATGGAACTTACTAAAGCGATGAAACCATGTACGTGGAGTCTGTTTCAAACCATAAATAGCTTTGGTTAATTTGTAGACATGGTGAAGATAGTCTGGATGAACGAAATAAGAAGGTTGTTTCATAAAGACGTCCTCCGTAAAAACACCATGCAAAAAGGCATTTTTAACATCCAATTAACAAATAGGCCACGAAAAAGAAATAGACAAAGAAAGTACAATACAAACAGTAGTAGCCCGAACAACAGGACTGAATGTCTCATGATAATCAATGCCAAGCTGCTGATGAAATTCCTATGTGACAAGATGGGCTTATTACCTCTCAATAGACCCATCAGAATTATATTTAATGCAATAAATCCACTTACAACCGATCAAGTTCATGTTAGATTGAAAAAGAACAAGGACCCAAGTTTTATTAGCCAGAAGAGCATTAACTCGTCTGGCATAGCTTGTTTCCACTTAGGATTTTTCACTGCCTATGAAAAGCAAGAAGGCTTGATATCAATAAAAGTAGCTCTTAATGACAATATTTTCTTAGGCTTAGAAATTCTAAATTTTGAGCTTGTTTGCATCGCATGAGATGTATTCGCGAAACTAGAAGTAGAAGAAGTAGTAGTGGACAAAGAGATAGGTATAATGGGAGAAAGATCTTCAGAATGTGCCTCACTAATAGGACTGATAGATGGTTGTACAGTGGCAGGAGTTGAAAAAGGATCAAAAAGAGAAGATTGAATGACCGGTATGTTAGAAGAAGACACACAAGACTTAGATTGATTAGATGGTTGTGGAAGGAATAAGGGTGACGTAACCACGAGAGGATCAAAGAAGGAGGAGTAGTATTGGGATATTTTTGAAGGACAAGACAATATAGCATATGGGTAAACTAACTCATGAAAAATAATATGACGACTGACATATAAATGACCTATTTTAGGATCTAAACAATGATACCCTTTAGAGTTAGGAGCATACCCAAGGAAAATATAATGGATTTAATGAGGGATAAGCTTGTGAGATGCTCGAGATGACATATTGGGAAAACATTCACAGCCAAAGACTCTAAGAAAATTATAGTCAAGAGGGCGATGAAAAAATTTTACAAAAGGAGAAAATCCTTGTAAATTAGGAGTTGACAATCTGTTGATGGTATAAACAACATAATAAGCGGATCAACCCAAAGGTGAGATGGTAAAACACCTTCTGCAAGAGTGGTACGTACCATTTTAATAATGTGTTGACGTTTTTGCTGTTCAACAACCCCATTTTGTTGAGGAGTTTCCGGACATGACTTATTAAAAGAAATACTCGACTTAGAAAAGTGTGAGAGCATAGCCATATTATCATATTCATCACCACTATCACTGTGAAATGTCTTTATTTTAGCATTAAATTTATTTTCTACTAGCCTTTGGAAGGCACAAAAATGGACAAAAACTTCATATTTATTATTCATAGGATAAAGCCAGGTAAAGCGAGAAAAATCATCAACAAAAATAACATAATATTTATACCCCAAGTTTGATATAACTGTCGATTGTCATACATCTGAATGAACAATATCTAAGGGAAAGAAACTACAATGATCCACTAAATTAAATAGTTATCATTTAGATCTTCCTAATTAACAAGGTATACTATTATGATAGAAGGAGTTAAGCAAAGTAATTGAATTATTCTTCCTATGACAATCTAAAGTATAAACTCCACTGTGATCTAAACGATGATACCAAATATCACCAGGTTGACGAAGAGCAACAAGAGATGGAGGAGGAGAAGACAATGATGAAGACAATAGAGGGTAAACATCACCCTTACTGGAGGCTTGCAAGAGAGTTTGACCCGAGGCTTTATCCTTAACAGAAACAAAAGATGAATCAAAATTAATAAGACAATTATTATCCTTACACAACCTCTTCACAGAAAGAAAATTATGACGAAGCTGGGGAATATGAAATATGGAGCGCAAGTGTAGAGGACGAGTTCTAAATTCATTATTATTTTCTTTGTTTCCGTGGAGCCTTAGGTTAATATAGGTCTTATGAAACCCTCATTTTTGTTATAAATTTTTGGTGTT
>JBCEWC010007888.1:0-20761 GCA_038996855.1 Solanum aculeatissimum | reverse complement strand
AGGTGTAAAATGATGCTATGATGGCTTGATCGAGGACTTTCGGGTTCTCCTTCGCCATGTCACATCTAGGCCCCCTAGGTCGTGACAATGTAACGACCCAAAAACGTTCAAACTTCTTGATGGTTGGTCTTGGATAGTATTGGACTGGTCATGGTTGAATTTTGGTAGCCATGGATTGTGTTTAAGTGGCCGGATTCAAAATGGATTGTTGGTGGCATTGAGAGGTCATTTGGGAAGTGTACTTTGAAAACTCATAATTTATTATACGAGTTTAATTTTGTAGGCTTCCATATATCAAATTGAAGATCTTTGAGGTATCTTCGCAACACAACTAGTTTCACTCAATTCAGAGTTTGTATGAGAAAGTTATGGCCAAAACAGTGAGACAACCCATATTTGGAAGGACGCTGAAAACGAGGTTCTGGAATTGGGTTAAGGACTGGACCACAGACCGTTTAAAGGTACACAGTCCATGTGGGGGCTCGTGGGATGTTCAAGTGCGCTCCTGGTGGCCATGACCCTGGCCAAAGATCATGGCAAGCCCCACGGACCACCCCACGGTTCGTGAGACCCTACACGGACCGTGAGAGGTCCCGTGGAGTGGGGCAGAGAGTTGGCCAGATTTTGGTGCTGGACTCCGGGCCAAATGTGGCTCCATAAACCAGTACACGTTCCGTGTGCAGCTACACGGTCTGTGAGTCCCTCCGTGAAGTGTTTCACAAAGTCCCACGAGAGTTCGAGTTAAAATCGTGGTCAAGTAAGGCCACACGGATAGGTACACGGTCCGTGTGCCATTGGACGGCCACCTGGGGCCTTCCGTGTGGCACTGTGTTTTAGGGTTAGTCCGCCTCATTAATAGAAATTTTGTAAATTGGCTTAATCCTATGACTCTTTTAACTTTCCTAAAGTCTCCTAAACCCCTAAATTCAACAGTATAAGAGATGCCAATCAAGTTGCTGATTCTCTAGCCAAATACAACCAGCAGATTAACAGACCTCAAATATTTCATGAAGCTAGTCACATGCCAAGAGAGACCAAGGCTTACCTGAAGATTGACAAGATGCAAGTATTCTCATTTAGAAGGAAGCAGATGAAGAGAATGAGAAAACCACCTTAGAATATGCAGCTCACAAACACAGTCAGAAGGGCCCCTTACACTGATCCAGATACTGTCCAGCAGGATAGAGTTTAGGATTAGACTTAGGTGCTTATTTTCTGTTCAAATTGTAAGGGGAGAGTCTCCCTTGTTTATTGTTTTCCTAGATTATTGTAATGAGAGGAGTCCTCTCCTAGGATTTTCTTTGTTTGTTCACTACAATAGGGTCTCATGGCTAGTCTACTTAGGCAAGTCATGGAGTACCATCTTAGGGAGGAGGTAAGGTCGATGTCCCCCTCCATGTACTTTCTAATTTCTTTAATTATTTATGTTAAAGCCTGGGGGTGTTGCTCAGCCCATGACCCTTCACAGGGTCTTTAAAAATTAAAAAAAAACACTCTTGAATCCTCTCTAAAATTTCTTGAATTCTCTTGACCTCCATTGTTGAGAGCTTGAAGGAAATTGGGAAAGATCACCTTGCTTGCTAAATTCTTCAATTCTTGTGGTTAATCTCAAGGTACGTGGGTTTGATTCATGGATTCCCTTTCATCCATGAAGACCCAAGAACTCTACTCTTTAATTTATAATTTTAAGTTTCTTTAAGTTATGGGTTCTTTTAATTTTGATGAATTTCATTGCATTGGATTGTGGGCTATAGAAATTAGGTGATTTATGATGAATTAAGTTTGAATTTTATGAATTGCATGGAAATTCTTGAAGGATCAATGTGCATGTCCCTAAATGATTTAATTATGTATGGGTAAATTGCATTATGTTTTGATTATGGAGTTTCTCATGATTTGAGTTAAATTATCCCTTGAATTATGATTTGAAGATTGAATTCCATTACCCATGCACTTGTTCCTCATTCATAGATTATGCATTGAAGATTGGTTATGATTAAACTCTTGTAAGGGCATGACCCTCTTGTTATGATATGATATGTTAAGGCTTGTGACCACATAGTCTCTCTGTCATGGCTCTTTGAGAATTTTGGGTGCTTGCACCACGTTGATATGTTATGAAGGCTTGAAATGATAAGCTATGTAGATGGGCTACTCTTATTGCATTGATATGGAAATGATTATGAGAATGATTTTTGAAACTCTTGTTGGTTTTTAGCCTAAGCATGAATATGGTTTTTGATCAATGGTTTTGGTATTGACTAATGATGCATGATTGTGAAAAGAATGTAAGTCCTCGAATTTGAACTTGCATGTATATATATGTATTCTCGTGGGATGAGACTTAGTACGGATGGATTTGAGACGGGGTGGACTATCTCCAAGTGTCCATACTCCTTACTGTCAAACCATGTGCCACCATGGGTTTATCTCCCTAGATAGGGATTGACTTGTTATGTATCCCCTTGATGAAGGTTTGACTAGGGATCTACTTGGCAAGTAGTCTGGATCCGGGCAGTAGCTCACTCGGGTCTCCTCCGTTGTTGGTTGAGGTTACATTCCCGTTATATTATGATTGTAGGATTGCATCTCATGCATCATGGCATAGCATATTGTTATATATCTCTTGGCTACGTGTATTCCTTTCGTATCACTTGTCCCCTTATCATGTTGTTGGTCATACTATATTGCCATATGCATTGCATACCCGCATACTAAGTGCATATTATGTGTTAACCCATACTTTTGTCTACATGTTCTAACCATGTAGGGACCGGAGATGACTTATATATTCCACCGGAAGACGTGTAATCATCTTGAAGCCTATTTTTTGTGGTGAGCCCTTTTGTTCAAGGGCAATAGCCACTTTCTATCTAGCTAGCATTATTTTTACATTTCTTTACTTATTTATTAAGGGTGAGTCTCAAACTATTTCGGGGCCCCGTTCATCTTATGTAGAGGCTTGTTGGACAAACTAAACTCTTGTACGTTAGATTTTATTTGTTGGATATTATGACTATTGAGATGTTATGATTTATGAGCTTGATTATGGAAATGGTGTTGATTATGCTTATGACTTGATATTGGGAATTGTGTGTTGATTATGTGCTTATGTGGGAAGTCCTCTAACCCGGAATGTCCCCATAGCTTGAGTTCTACTTACCCGCCCCTTAGAGATAACTGTTATGTGCTATGTGAATCATATTCATCCCATTCCCGGCAATATCCCCATAGCTTGAGTCCAAAGCCCCGATTCCCTTAGAACTTATGTGTTATGTGTTTACTTCCGCGCCTTCAAATCGATGATGTGTGTGATGATGCTATGATCATTTGATCGAGGACTTTCGGGTTCTTTTTCGCCATGTCACATCTAGGCCCCTTATCCGGGTTGTTACATTTAGGGCATGGAATTGCTGAAAAAATGAAGGATTCCTATCTATATAGATATAGGGTTATTACTCAATTTCCCTCAAGTGAAAAGGAAGACTTTTAAAAAACATTTACCTATGGCGCGACTAGTTTGCGACACGGACTTGTTATGGTTTAGGGTATTTTCACACGAAGTTCAATTTTTTTTTAGTGTTGGCCTAGGAATAAATTTAGGCCATTTTTACACAACTGGGCAACAGGTCCGTGACGTGGATTGGTCGCATACTTTTCTAATTAGGCCCTAAATCACCTAAAATATTATTTTTTTGCTACAGGTCATCTAAAAATTGAATACCACCTCTTTCCTACACAATTTTTACCCATGAATAAGAATATGAAATTGAATTTGCGAAACCATGCACGGATTTTGAGATATTCAAGAAATACACTATAGGGAATTTTTTTGGAGGCGCGGGAGAGGCGTTACAATATCTCTCCTTGGGAACATTCGTCCCCGAATTTGAATAAAGCTAGCATGAATACAGTGGAACAACATCTACCATCTCCTTACAAATGCAATAATGCAAATCAAATGCAACTTTCAAAGTCTAACATGGACACCATTTTAAAAGCATGAGTAGCACATTTTCATAATTGCACATGAAACTTCAATCAACTTACTCTATGAGTATGTATGCATGATAAGTAACATATCAAGGCTAAATAAATAAAGCATGAGAATGAACATGAACTTCCATTATTACTAGTATGCCAACACAACCACTTACCAAAACATCAACCATAGCACCTCAACTTATGAAACCCTTTAGCACCTACTATTACCATACAAGAAGATTTTATAACGTACTGGATGAAGCACCATACAAATCCTAGGGACCTTTAGAGGGGTAGGGTTAAGATCGATGACGATTATCCTTATCGTTCTTAGCAACCCATGGGAAATTCCTCAACTTGTGATCCATCACACCACACCCAAAGCATATACTCGAACTAGACAAACAATCTCTCGGATGGTACCTTCCACACTTTTGGCATGTAGGAGAAGTTTGACCACCAACACTCTCACCTTATACTTGGGGCTATTCACCCTATATTTGTGAAGCTTAAGCCTAAATGAAATATCAAAAGATGATTCATCCTCACTCTGAGCCCTTTTAGACTCGCCACTCCTTATTTTCCTAAGCTTCTCCCCTTCAAGTTGCTCGGCATAAGATATGAGCCAAGACAAATCCATTTCACCAACAAGCATAGTGGTCCGATATTCTTCATTAACCAAGTCGGATACCCCCGACATAAACTTGTACATCCTTGCCCTAGAGGTTGCAACCAAGTGAGGATCAGAGAGCTTTTTGAACTTGAGGGAATTCTCCCTCACACTGTTGGGTCCTTGTTTAAGATTCATGAACTCCATCATCTTTTCTTATCTTAATTCAATATGAAAGAACCGATTGAGGAAGCTAGCCTTGAATTCCTCCCATGGAATAACTTATCATTCCCCTTATCAAGATTCTATTGTGCAAACCAAATTTGAGCAAGGCCCTTAAGTTGATAGGCCGTTAATTTTTCTTTCTCCTCTGAACTGACCCCTATAATAACAAGTACTTTATATATTTCATCAATGAATTCTTGGGGGTCCACTTTCGTTTTAGAGCTATAAAACTCTAAAGGGTTCATTCTCGTAAAATCCCTCACTATTGAAATAGGGTAGGAGCAAGAGTATCTTGGGTACCTTGGTTCATTTGGTTGGACTTGTTCCAACAAGGTAATGACATTTTGATATTTGGTGTGTGTGACCCCTTCTTCTTCTTGGGGAGCTTGTAGGGCCGGATCACTTTTAGGAGTAGGGACTCATTGGGCCATTCTTATTAGTGGCATGATCTAGAAGAGCAAAATAACAATCATTAGGGGTAGGAAACCTTAATTATCTCCTAAAGAACGACATGAAACATGAAGAAGTGAATCATTTCCTAAAATGCCTCATAGCCTCCTGTGCAGAGATGTGGTGCGCTTCAGAACTATGAATAAGACTCTATTCGACGCAGTGTGTTGGATGACCAAAGAATATTCACAAAACTAGTGCTCTGATACCAAGTTTGTCATGACCCAGGCCTAGGTCCTAGACATGATACAGTGAATGTGAAATCCAAAGGCAACCAAAATAAGTCTCTTAACATATTATTTTCACATCCTTGGTTGCGGAAGCATAATTAAACAACAATTAAGTAACAAATAAATTCTAAGGGAAGTGGGACCTTTGGACTCATGCTATGAAGATGTTATCATGAAGGGAATTTTCATGAATCACTTAGAAAATAAAGTCTAAGGGGAGGGTAAGTATGACTCACACTATAAAGATAAATAGGGACTTAGGACTTTCTTCACATCATTGATAATAAGCACCAACACATAGAGGGAAATAGGGACTAACGGAGTCTTCCATAATAAACATAATAAGTGTTGAGTTCATCACATACATAATCATATCCATATCAAACAACACCTCTACTCATGAATGGAACGGGGCCAAAACATCTCCCGGGCTCACCCTCAAAAAATAGTATCCAAAAATTGACAAGTCTTAACAAAAACATGAAATAAAAGTGGATGTTGTCCCTGGAGTGTAGGACTCACCAATAGCACTCTTAAAATGGATCATCTAACCACACGGAGGAGGATAATGGATAGGAGCTCCAGACCCAAAATGGTTAGATCATGTAGGCAAAAAGTATATGTTAGTACTTTGAATGTACTAGTATGTAGGCATGCAATGCAATAAAGCATAAATTAGTGACAATATGATCATTTAAAATATTTCTCAAGCCATGTGACAAAGGATAATACATATGGAAAGTAAGGAAGTCACACTTAATGAATTTCACGATAAAACTCTTAAACTTGGAATAATAAGGAACGTAGATCATCATGCATAGGTAAAATTGTAATGCCTTTTAGGAACAACAAAGCATCTCCTTCAAGGGAATGATCATCTTACTATAAGTGAACCATTAATAATCATAAGGAGAACACCATGAATACTTTGAAAGAGAGAGTCATATGACTTTACAAGTAACACCATTAGTAATATCAAGGGACTATGAACATATGTAAGGAAATTATTTGAGTTTGTAAAATGATGAGTTATTTGAATTCAAAACACCATATGTGGTAGTAAATATATTTAGACATAATAAGAAGGAACCATCATAAGAGGACATCTTGGGGATATGAGGGGAACAAGAGCATATATAATAAAACCATTGATGAAGAGTGACATATACCATAACTACACCGGAAGACAGGGGAAAGTCACTTTACCAAGGTGAACCTCTAAGTGCCCAAGTGGATCCACTAAGCCTTATGTGAACCGGGTACTCGCTTCTAGTTCTTGGACTCGGGTACTCGCCTCAAGCCCTCAGACTTGGGTACTCGCTTCCACCACTTATCTTTTGGGTACACACCTCTTAGGGATTTGGGTAATCACCTTTAATCCCTTTCCTACAGTGGCACGTAGTTTTCAGACATAAGTATTCGCCTCTAGTCCACTCGGTGCTAAGTAGCTCTCTCATAAGAGTAGAATATCATAAGTCATAGAATCATATCATTAAAATCATTCCAAGTCATGTGGGAGAAAAATTTATCATATCCCCAACCCATTGATTTAATAAAGTCCTACCAGAAGATAGCTCCTTAATAATTCCTTAGATGGGAGATCTCCCACCATAAAACATTCATTTGTTAACTAGATAGGAGATCCTCTACCATCAACATTCATTCGTAGGAACTTTTCATAAGCCAATAATAAACATAGAATGTTTCATAACCACATTTTTTAGAAATTTATACTTCAAGACATTTAGTGAAGATCATTAATTTAAATCATTCTTAAATAACCCATCACAATCATACGTATCGTATTTCAAAGCATGGATATGTAAATATGAAATTCATCTCATACAATCTTCAACTTCATAGTATCTCATGGTATCACAACATTTGTAGCTTTGAATATCATAAACTAGCTCATCAAACCATCACATCATAATATCAAATAAGGGGTTTCATATCATTCATAACATTCTCATGAGCTCATAGCATGCTTAATTACCCTTCAACATTAACAACATTCATAAATCACATATCTTGCCATAAGGTCTTCATCACATAAGAGGTTTGCCCCATAATTTATCCCAAACATGGTGGGTATATATATTTAAGCTTAAAATAATAGAATTAAAGTATAAGGAATATGAGAGGGATAAAACTAAAGTCATTTAAGAAGTCATTCAAACAACCCACCATCATACTTGCAAAACTCCAATTTGGGTGTCATGAAAATCATTCAAAAATTCATAATATTTTCAAGTATTTCAAGATGCCATAAAATAAAAAGCTTTAATGTAAGAAGTATATCGTAATCTCAATCATTAGTAGGAGCTCATGCATCAATGGATCAATAACCAATAAATTCTCAATATATTTTATGCAATGGAGTGATAGTAGAAGGTACCCATAAAGAATTAGTCATTAGAATCAAGAAATTTGATTAAAATAGTTTGGGTGCTCCATGGGTGGAAGGACCCATGGATGGAAGACCCACATACCTCAAATTCTTCAGATATTCAAGTAATACACTATAGGGCATTTTTTCTGATGCGCGAGAGGTGTTACAGTCGCCTTATATGCCACTGAGATGGTCCAGTTTAGATGGATCCATAAGTTATATTTTTTCCCTTACCCTGGCAAGGTATTGTATGGCTGACAATGTGGTTAAGATGTTGTATCATCATGATGCTCAATGTAATGGTTGTAGGTTAGAGAAACTCTCTAGGCTAAAGTATATAGTATTTTCAGACATAAACTTAGTCGCACTTATTTATGCATTAAATTAACTATTTTATTGTATTACATTACTTATGTTACTGAGTTGTTTTTTCTATATTAAGCCTATGATTTAAGCATTGCATCCTGAGTTTTCCAATTTTGGGTATCTTAATGTAACACCTAAGATTTAAACTTTTCTCTCATGTGTATGGGATCATATCGAGTGATTATAACCTTAAATATAGGTATTAAAGCTTATTCTATATTAAGCTTATCGATTGAGTTTCGATATGAAATTCTATTAAATTGGGTGATCCCACAACTTTAAAGTTTTGAATGTACCTTAAGGTCTTTTCCTAAGTATTTGAAGTGTGTCAGATGTGGTTTGAGGTCATAAGGGAAACCCAAGTTCAAGCCAAGTTCAAAACATTTCCATCAGCTAAGTTTCGGTCTGAGTTCATAGAAAGGCCAACATCAAATGGTCATATCTCTTACCACATAATACGTAAGGTTATTTATAATATATCAAATTGGAGATCTTTGAATTAGATTTCCAACACATCTAATTTTGCCTTAATCAAAGTTTGGAGTAAAAAGTTATGACCATTTTATTGAAATATGTGTGGACTATAAAATTTCACGTCTACCTAATTTCACTACCAAAATATTCCACCAAGACTGAAAAACCATGAAAAGAGTGTGACCGAAGGTCCCAATTCGACGTACCGCCAAATGGTTTGGCGATGGGGCCTCAAAAGCGTCGTTTTGGCTGTCGAAACTCATTAAAAGGTCATTTTTATAATTTTAATAATTATTTAACTTTCCCAAAAGGTTATTTTTTATCTTCTAGCCCTAATTAACTTTCCTAAGCCTATCATATAGCTTAATAACCTCCTATTAATGCATAAATCCTTGAAAACATTAAAATTTTGCAAGTTCTCCCAAAGAAGAGGCTAGGGTTCTTTATCTTCACGTGCAAATCGAAGGTTTCTTCAAGAAATTTTTTTCTTCCAGGTAGGTAAGGCTAATCCAAAGTGGGATTCTTTTTCCATATGCCCTCATTGATGTTAATAGAAAGATTGTGAAAGTATTAAGTCTCTATGTATTTTCTTTTAAGATTTTCTTGTAAACTATATATTCAATGTATTTTTACATGCTTGATGATCATCATGAACTTGATTTACTGAACCAATATTTTTACCTAAATTATTTCATAAACCCTAGATATTATTTGATTAAATTGCATGAATCAACCTAGGAATTGAGTCTAGAGCCTTTACAATATGATTGTAAATGTGATTGTGATTGTGAAAGTGATGTGAGAATGATGATAATGTTTATAGAATTGGATGGTCCGTTGAGTCTTCATAAATTAAACTCAAATGATTTATATTAATTGATAGTCCTCCTAACGATTGTTAAAACCCCTCTTGAAAGATGTGATTGGGAATTTTTATTGGATGGTTGTTAGGTTGAAAGGCTTGATTGTGATAGAACTGATGAACTTAAAGATTCCACTAAGAGACTCACTAATTTGTTGATTAGAATTAATTATTTTATGAGCATTGAGTCTTGGGAGGAGTATCGAGCATCAAATTGAGTAAACGTGAGTCACACTTAAACCCAATAACTACGTAGCCAAACATAGGATTGGACTGAGTCCGTTAAAGTCGAACATGTCCCTATTTTATTATTCTGAAACAATAGGACTTGATAGGTTGATTGGATCTATGATAGATCGGTTCATTCTTTACCATAGTAATGTATTGAACGATGATTGCAATATCAATGGGATTGTTGTACGATCATTGGCTCATAAGTGATTGTTGTCGAATAAGAGAAACTCCCATAAGTCTTGATGGTACTCTGAATAGATTTTATTAGATTGTATAGGATTGTATATGATTGGTCTATGTCTAAACCTTTTTCTTACTTTAGACTTATGACATCCTGATTGAGTTCTTTATCACTTAATTTGAGTTATCTGAGTTGATGTTATTCTATCTTTATTTTTTTTATTCCGTCATCTTACAGACTTGTATATTTTTCTATGTATTGGCATCCATTTAGGTCTGCATCATTTAATGCAAAGACAGGTACTAGAGATCATCAACAAGTTCTCTATTGAAGATCTATTCTATATTGGTTGATTGGTGAGTCCTCCCTACTTTTGGAGGACGCTCATTATTTATTTCATCTAGCTTTGAGTAGGTCCTAGCTCGGCTTTTATTCTATTTAAGGTAGTTGTAGACCTGTAATTGGCACTACTTAGTAGATGGATAGAGGCTTCATAGACTAGATTGTTGAGTTATTGATTTGATAGATTTTTGGCTAGTTACTTTCTTACTAGTCTTGTGGTTTGATTGGTTGGTTTACGACTATTATCTATAAAGATTTGATTGTCATATTCCTATTGAGCTATTTCTTGATTGTTGATATCTTCTTCCATAATATTTTGATTGAATTAATGTGATGAGGCCAAATGGTTCATTTGGGGACTAGTAATAGTCTATAAGTTTTGGCTACGTCAAGGGTACCCTCTTAGGGCATGAAAAACTTGGTATCATAGCATAGAGTTCAAGTATCTTAGAGTGTCTATGAAGTCGTGTATATAGGATCTTATTTATAGTTGTAAGAGGCCCACTTCTATAAATGAGAGACTATTGGCACTTAGGAAAAGTTTCTCTTTTTTTCAAATTTTGAATCGTGCGATAGAGCTATTCCCTAAGAAATCTACGATGATTCATGCATTTCTTTGAACCTTTCGACTATGTATAATATATGAGGTGATGGAGACATTAATATTTAGATCCTCATCGATAAATTACTATATGATAAAGTAACTAAAATGGTAGAAAGACAACACTAGGCTTGAGAGAACCTAACTATTCTAGTGAGTTGATTGATTCGAAAAAATACTCTTTTATTCATGTTATTTGTGCATTAGACCGAGATCAAGATGTACCCCAGGATCTCTTATCCAAAATTTGATTTTGATATTATCCATGAGAGAAAACGTTATGCCTCTAAGAGTTAATGTTAGCACCTAAGGGAGTGTGATTTGAAGTCTTGTAAATTATAAGTGGAATTGGGTCATGCTAGAGCTAGAAGGAAAATGGTGGAAAAGAAGAGATCAGATAGTGAGAGTAGTGGTTGATTGAGGTTTGTAACTAGAGTTGTGTGTCAATTAGGTAAGTAATGGGGTGATGAGTCAATTTCCTTAAGTTGTGAAGAAAGAATAGTGAGTACCACCCATTTTAAGATGAGGTATAGAGAAAGAGTTATTGTTAGGATGAGTTAGAGTATGCTCAAACTAGAAAGAGGTTTATGTTGATGTTTCATATTACTAGCGAGATGAATGATAGGTGTTGAGTAGAAAAATAGAGTACTTCCAAGGTGACAGATCTAAACTTGGCTTATGATTCTGAAGGGAGAGCCTCGTGAAATTCATAGAGTTATGAGCATAGCCAGATAAGAAGGTATAATGAATGAGTGAATGGTACATGAGATGTGAAGTGGGGACATGTTGATCAATTATTGGCTATGAGATTTTTGGGGGTCTATGTCCCCAGTTTTACCTAGTATTTATAGGTTGGTATAATATGAGATAAGTGTGTGATGCACATGTTAGCATTAGACTCTAAGCTTGAATTTTGAGGAGCATCGTGAAAAAGAAGATAGCATTATGAAAATAATAGTCTTAGTTGGAGATTTGTTGTAAGAGGCTTGCCATAGTGTACATTTGAGATTAAGATGTTGACTTGCAAGGATTACGATGCTTGAGTATGGTGTAGGTATCCCTTAGGTGGAAATAGTAAATTGAGGATAAATCATTATATAAGAAAAGGCTTAAGATGTGTATTTACGATAGTGTAAAGTTGTGTGAAGCTCTAAGTTATGACTTACTATGAGAATCTAGATAGTATAATTGAGTTAACGTTGTGAAGTAGGCTGTGTAAGGCAATTAGAGTAGAAAGTGTAAAAAGATGCCCATAAAGACAGACGAAAGCTAACAGTGGTGTCTCAAAAAAAAATCTTAGTAGCGATTTTATATATTTGAACATAGTATAGCAGAAGAGTGTAGGATGATCTTATAGATAGTGATGCCCTGATCATGTGGAGAGATGTACTTAAAGCTTACTAAAGAGAATCAAATTTATAGACTTAGAAAGATGACCTTTGAGATAAAGGGGAGATGATTAGGTAATGAACCTAAGTGGGTCTTGAGATTTTGATATTGATAAGTTGATCAGGATGAGACATTAATACTTTTCCATCTCATACATTTCTTATACTTCAATCGAGGTGATACTTTATTCTTGTCTTGTGTATGAGTACAATGTACATGTCCTAGACATATGCACCTCATGTTGATTCCTGTTCATGTCAAGTTTTGAAGATGAGAAGTGGTAACTTCATTTAGCGATTTTGGCTTTATCTCATAGATCTAAATATTTATAGCCCTATGTTGAACATGATGTGACTTGAGTTTATACTATGTACAATTCTATGAACTCAAGATGAGCCTTGAAAGGCGAGAGAGGTCATGTTATGTCATGAATGTTCTAGATTGGGTTTCTTGATTGAAACATGCTAATGATATTTCATTCTAAGCCCTTTCAATGATCATCCTTTCCAGTCTTGATATCAGTATTTATGATAGTAGATGAGTGATGGTTGATGGGAGAGAGTGAGTGGTCTTGATTTTGATAAAGATATTATATTGGTTCTATTTAAGGTTATAGATATGGAGGAGGAGCAAGATGAAATCTAGATGTATGTAATAGATAGGTAAGAGAACATAGGTGTATCTCTTGGTAAGAGTTAAGGTGATTGTTGGTGTAGAGGTGTTTGGTAGGTTTGAAGATTTTTGAGTGATGTTGACCTCAAAGAGGTCATAAAGTGGTTAAAATGATAGGCTTAAATGTGTGATGGTCCTAATATAAGTGATTGTAATAGGCTATTCGTGACCTCTAGATGAGGATTTTGAGTATGAGTATTGGAGTAGTAATAAGGAGTAACATCCTTTAAGTGAAAAGTCCTTGCAAAGGTATAGAACAGAAACTGAATGGGTTAGATTTGCATGAGCATGAGCACATTTTGGGTAACACTTTATGACTTTGGGTTGACTTGAACTTGATGAGAGTACGCAACAGACTTAGGCTTTGATGAGTGTGATGGCCGTAAATTAATGAAGTGTAGTTCACAAGGAGGAGAGCATGGTTGAGGAGTGTCACCAAGCGTGAAAGTCATCATCCCTATCTCTTGATACGAAATGGTCCTACCCCTATATTGGGAAAGTGATCATCTCTTGAAGTCATAAGGAAAGTCGATGGGAGTATTCAGGATTGTAGCCCTTTTCTTATCCCTGGTAAAATGCCTTCTAGTGAGGAAGTTCCCTATCTATGAGTTGATGTGTTCATTCTTGAGTTCAAGGGTTGATGTCCAAAACTTTGAATGATTTGATTGATTGAGTTTTGATGTTCCATTCATGCCCCTCAATGATGAAGTTGAAAATAATGTTCCTATTCTTGATCTAACATGATATGTCCATCCTTGAGTTTGAATAGTTGATTGTTTGGAGAGTTTGATTGGTTGATTGATTAACTGATTAAGTCTTGATAGTTATTTGTTCCTTGAAGTTTTCTCTAATACCCATCATTGAGGATGAATGATCCCAAGGGGGAGATATTGTAACACCTTCAAAATTTCTGAACTAAGATTCAAACTTTTCTCTTTATATATGAGATCATACTGAGTGATTCTAACCTTTAGTATAGGTATTAAAATCTATTTTACAGTGGAATGATAGATTTGAGATGAATTAAGGTCACACAAATCTTTAACACAAAGTTGAGATGAAACCTCCCTTACCAATTGATTTTTTATTTCAAATTCTATGAAATTCGGTGATCCAATAACTTCAAAGATATGAATGTATATTAAGGTCCTTTCCTAAGTATTTAAAGTGTGTCAGATGTGGTTTGTAAGAGACACCCAAGGTCAAGCCAAGTTCAAAACATTTCCATCGGCTAGTTTCAGTGTGAGTTTATAAAAGGGTCAACTTCAAATGGTCATATATCTCAGAACATAATGATTTAGGTGACTCATAATATATCAAATATAATATATTTGAATTAGGTTTCCCACACATCAAATTTTGCCTTAATAGGAGTTCGAAATAAAATGTCATGACTATTTTATGGAAATGTGACTAGAATGTTAAATTCAGCGATCCATTGAATTTGACCATCAAAATGTTCTCGAAATGATGAAAAAATGTAAAAAACGAAATAGCCAACCGGGGTCCTCATTCGGTGTACCATCGAATATTTCAGTGATGAGGCCCCTAGACGACCATTTTGGCCACTAAAACTCATCAAAAGGTCTTTTTTTTAATTTTGATGATTATTTGACTTTTAATTAACTTTGCTAAGCCTATCATATATCCTAATAACCTATTATTAATGTATAAATCCTTAAAAACATTAAAAGTTTGCGTTCAAAGTTCTCCCAAAGAAGAGGCTAGGGTTCTTCAACTTCAAGTGCAAACCAAAGGTTTCTTCAAAAGATTTTTCTCTTTCACGTATGTAAGGCTAAACTAAAGCATGAGATTGTTCTTCCATGTGCCCCTATTAATGTTAACAGAAAGATTGTGAAAGTATTGAGTCTCCATGCATCTTTCTTGGAAGGTTTTCTTGTAAACTATATATTCTATGTATTTTTACATGTTTGATCATCATCATGAACTTGATTTACTGGACAAATATTTTTATCTAAAATATTTCATAAACTATTGATACTAGTTGATTAAATTGCTTGAATGAACCTAGGGATTGAGTCTAGAGCCTTGACAGTATGATTGTGATTGTGATTATGAAAGTGATGTGAGCATAATGATAATGTTGATAGAATTGGATGGTCCTATGAGTCTTCATAACTCAAATGATTTTTCTAAATTGATAGTCCTCCTAATGATATCTAAACCCCTCTTGAAAGATGTGATTGGGAATATTTATTGGATTGTTGATAGGTCAAAAGTCTTGATTGTGATAGAACTGATGAACTTAAAAAGTCCATTAAGAGACTTACTGATTTGTATATTAGAATTGACTGTTTTATGATCATTGAGTCTTGGAAAGAGTATCGATCACCGAATTGAGTAAGAGTGAGTCACACTTGAACTCAATAACTACATATCCAAACATAGGAGTGGATTGAGTCTGTTAAAGTCGAACATGTCCTTATTTTATTGTCTTAAAACAATAGGACTTGATAGGTTGATTGGATCCATGATGGATCGGTTCGTTCTTTACCATGGTAAAGTATTGAAAAATTATGGCAACATCAATGAGATTGTTGTAAAATCACTGGGTCATAAGTGATTGTCATCAGATAAGAGAAAATCTCATATAGGTCTTGATGGTACTCTAAATAGATTTGATTGGATTGGATGGAATTTTATATGATAGGTCTATGTCTAAACCTTGCTCTTTCTTTAGACTTATGACATCATGATTGGGTTCTTTATCACTTGATTTGAGTTATTTGAGTTGATATTATTCTACCTTTATCTGATTCATTCGGCTATCTTACATACTCGTACATTCTATGTACTGATGTTCATTTAGGCCTGCATAGTTTAATGATGCAGAGACAGGTACTAGAGATTGTGAAATGTCATTCTGTTGAAGATCTATTCTAGATATCAGTTAATTGGTAAGTCCTCCCAACTTTTGAAGGATGTTTATTATTTATTTTATCTAGCTTCTAGATTCTGGTCCTAGCTTGGCTTTTATTCTGTGTAAGGTAATCATGGATCTGTCATTGACACCACTTAGATAGATGGAGAGGCTTCATAGACTAGATTGTTGAGTTACTGCTTTGATAGAGTTTTTCCTAGTTTCTTTCTTACTTGTCTTGTGATTTGATAGGTTAGACTACAAACTTTATCTATAAATATTTTATTTTCATATTCCTATTAAGCTATTTCTTGATTGTTGATGTCTTCCACTATTAGATTGTGATTGAATGAATATGATGAGGCCAAATGGTTTGCTTGGGGACTAGCAATAGTTTTTGAGTGCGGGCCACGCCAAGGGTACCCTCTTGAGATATGACACTTAAATACTCGTACATTCCACATATTGACGTCCTTTTGACCTGCATCATTTTACAATATAGACACAGGTGACAGAGCCCTTCAGTCGGAGTATCAACAGAAAATCAAGCACTCCTATTAGCTAGTGGTAAGACCTCTTTGTAGTCAGAGGCTCCTTATTGTTATTCCTTTAAATTTTAGTTATTTTCTTTTAGTTTGAAGTAGTCATGGATTATCGCGGTACCCATTCTCTAGTCATGACTTGTAGAGGCTTCATAGACTAGTAGATAGTATTGCAGTATCATTTTTTCAAATTATTAACTTCTCAGTTAGTTTGCATATTATGATTTCAGATATTGATATAGTAGTTGTGTTTAATTTTGACATTTCCTTATTGCTTAAGTCTTCCACTGAGTAAAGCACTTTGTCCAAGTGGTTCGCTTGGATCCAGAAATAGTTTCCAAGTGTTGGCCACGTCCAGAGTATAGACTCAGAGAATAAAAAACTTGGTATTAGAGCACAGAGTTCAAGTGTCCTAGGGTGTCTATGAAGTCATGTCTAGTAAAGTCTTCATTATTGGTGTGAAGCACGCTACATCCATATTAGGGAGGTTGCATGACATTAGGAAGTGTTGACCTTCTTTTGGTATTCTATATCATGCTTCAGAGTTTAACTCTGATTAAATCCCCTCTAACTTGAGCATTCACACATTATTTTCATATCATGCCTCCCAGAATAGCAGGTGGACATCCCACACATGCTAGGGGTAGAGGACGCATCTCTGTACAGAACATGAATCAAGTTGGGCCACAAGTTCTTGAGAGGCCAAGAGGCCCAGCTATGTTTATTGAGCAACCACCATAGGTTGATATCTCTAATGTTGAGCTCTGCTAGGCCATTCAAACTTAAGCACAGGCAGTAACAGTACAGTGAGGTTGATAGGGTGTAGGCAGACAGGATGCCCCAAATATTACAAAGATTGCTAAGTTCTTGAGAATGAACTCGTCAGAGTTTACGGGGTCAACAATGGGTGAGGATCCTGATAATTTCATATATGAGTTATAGAAAGTGTTCTAGGTTATGCATGTTGTTGATGTTGTGTGTGCAGAGTTAGTTGCTTACTAGCTTAAGGGTGTGGCTAGGCTATGGAATGACCATTGAAAGAAGGCTAGGGGAGAAGGTCCATTCTTGGGCCATTTCTTCTCGTAAGAGCTGAGGGAAACAAAGGTAAGAGAATTTTTTAACTTGAAGCAGAAGTCTATGAGTTGTAGAGTACATCCTTAAGTTCACTTAGTTTTTCGGCTATGCTTAGAATATAGTAGCTGATATGAGAAGCAGGATGAGTTTGTTTGTAGTTGGGCTCTCTCGCATGACTAATAAAAAGGGTAAGGCAGCTATACTAATAAGGGACATGGATAAATCTAGATTGATGACCTATGTGTAATAAGTTAAGGAGGAGAAGCTGAAGGATAGGGAGGAGTTTTGCAACAAGAGGGCTAAGACATCCATCCATGAGATAGCTAAAAAAGGAGTTGGGAATTGGAGCCACCCACCTTTTTAGTTAGGGTCGTCTAGTCTAGCTCTATCATCTGCCAGTGGGCCTGTACCAAGGGTCAGAATTGAACAAAGGTCCTAGAATTTCAGAGCTCCGGGTACCTAGTCACAATGGAGTGTGGCTCAAGGATTTTCTCATCACCCGTCATGTGGAAAGTGTGGTAGGTCTGATCCCAAATAATGTCTTATTGGTACTAATGGTTGTTTCAGGTATGCACAGATGGCTCACCTTTTGAAGGAGTGCTCTATGGGAAGACAAAATTATGGAGGCCATAGGGCTCAGTCATCTTCATCAGCACCAGTAGGTAAAATGCATCCCAAGGGTGCTACTTCAGGGACAAGCGGGGGTACAAACAAATTGTATGTTATGGCCAGTCATCAAGACCAAGAGAATTTGCCGAATGTAGTAACTGGTATGCTAAAAGTCATTACTCAAGATGTTTATGCATTACTAGACCCATGTGATACTCTATCTTTTATGACTCCCTACATAGCTATGAGGTTTGAAATCAATCCTGATCATCTTCTTGAGTCGTTCAGTGTATCCACTCCTGTGGGTGAGTCCATAATCGATCAAAGAGTCTATAGGGATTATCCTATTTTATTCAACCATAAGGACACATTGGTTGATCTAGTTGAATTAGATATGGTCGACTTCGTTGTCATTCTGGGAATAGACTGATGTCTCCCAAACTACCCCACTAATTAGAGGATTAACAGTAGTTGTCAAAATATATAACCTAACCGACGTTAGGGTCGATCCCACAAGGAATATGGTCTAGATCTAGAGTAATTACGAGCAGTTCGAGTTGAATTAACCTACTTATCTCCTGAAAGGGGGAGATTTTATAATTATAGTAAGTAAACCTAAATTAGAAGCAAGTGTTATGAAATCAGTAAGAGAAGTAACTAGGGTATTGTATTCCCTATGAATTCCTAATTTAGTATCACCAAACAATCGTAATTGTTTTAAGTGTGTAGCATGCATAACGGTAAGTTAAGTTTACCAAACTCTTTGATCTAGGTGAGAGGTAAATTTTACTATGTGATTTTATTCATCCCCGCAGTGTGACATTACTAACCCTTACCTTTTGTTTCAGTACAACTGCCCCTTGATCAGGTTAGGTTGATTAGACAAGAGGGATCACATCAAATCTTGTTAACTAATCTCTTTTTCTATTCATTACTACCTTGACCCAATCAGTAAGAATTAAGTGGGTTCAAACGATGGCCACCATTAAAAAGCATTCATAACGAAGAGAATTAACTAATACATGCATGCACACTTTCCAAGAATTATGAATTATTTTATTTTACCTTGTTAGTTCTTCATAGTTCCCAAAACCCTAGTTGTGGATTTAGCTATGCATGGTCATTGTAGATGAAGAAATCATGCTATAGAATAGCATAAATAAGGACTTACAATGGTAAATTAAAAAATAAGCAATCCAAACTCTCCACAAAAAATCACGAAGTAATAATCCCAATGTAGAAATCACAAAAGATGAAGTCTCCAAAGTGTTTGTCTCTTCCCTCGTGCATCTCTCAGTAGTTTCGTATGTTACATGCATAAAAAATTTTAAAAAGCTATTTATAATAAGAAAAATACAAATCCAAAATGAAATAGAAAAACTGGATTCAGCAGCTTCTATGGACGAGGTTATGGATCGTATAAGGAACGACGACCCGTACATGGTCTTTGTACTCTGCAACCTCCAAAAATAGACTTCAATTCCATGATACCTTCTTATGGGTCGTATCTGTGGCTACTGTTATTTTACCAGTCTGTCTGTCCCCAATAATTAATTATCGTTGACCACGTCCTATAGGGATCATCGAATCAATAGCAATAAGCCCGGTTTGAAGAGGCTCATATACGGAACGGAGCAAAATAATACCCGTGGCGGCAGATTTAATTAATCAAAATTCAGAAGCTGAAATTTCATCTCTAGCATCAATAGGTTTAGCCAGGGCATTTATGTAACAACCTGAAAATTTTTCAAAATCTACTTATGGTTTGCATTATAGGGTTTACTACAAGCCATGTATGGGTTTTGGTGTCCACGGGTTAAGTTTAAGTGTCCGAATGCAAATTGGACTAGTAAGTGACCTAGAGGAACAGTTTTGGTAGAAAAAATCAAATATTCATAACTTTTAATGTGGGAAGAACTATATGAGATACTACATATTAAATTGAAGCTATTTTAGTTAGCTTTGGAACACAAGTGGTTTCACTCAATTTGGATATCGAATGATGGAGATATGGCCCAAACAGTGAGACTGTCTAAAATTCGGAAGCCATTGGTGATAGGCTCAGAAAAAGGGCCAAGGACATTTGCACAGACCGTGAAACTTTTCACGGTCCATCTAGGATCCTGTGAGGTGTCACAGTGTGCTGCGGGTGTCCTGGAACCACCCCTAAGCCAAGTCCAAGTCAACGGGAGATTGAACGGACCGTTTGACACCAAACAGCCCGTGTACTGCCACGTGGAGTGAGGCAGTAGCTTGTCCAAGCCAAGGATGATGGTTTTGAGTCTAAGGGTGGTTGGAAGGCACCTTACACGGCCAGTCACAAGTTGAACAGACCGTTTAGTGGTTTGTTAAGTGTAACAGAAAGTCCTCCGAGAGTTCGCGTGAAGGTTTGGCTAAGTGCAACTTGACGGCATGTTGAACGGCTCGTGAGTCAATTTGACGGCACTGTAGCTGCCGTTTAGGATCTGTGTTCAGTGAAAAGTTCCGATTTATTAATGGTATTTTTGTGATTTAATATTTCCCTAAGCCCCCTTTTGGTCCCTTAAGGTATCCTAAACCCCTAAACATTCCCTAAACCCTATTTCATCCATTAGAACTCTCCTATATACTCTCTTAAGATCCTAAGGCTCTCTTGACCTCCAT